>PVJC01001070.1:9060-67335 GCA_004026665.1 Murina feae
GGGGGGGAGGTGCAAGGATCCAGGAGGAAATGCTGGAGAGATGGGAAGTGAACCAGGAGAGGGTATTACAGGTACCAAGAGAAGAAGACAATTCAGAAAGGAGGGAGTGAGCAACTGTGAAGAACGCAGACAAGTGACCAAGGCAGGTGGGGTCGGGAGAGTGTCTATCCATTGTTGTTCCAGACGCGCAGGCCAGGGATGAGCTGGAGACAAGTGGAAGAAGAAGTGAGGAGAGTGGAGGGGAATAGAGGCAGAAAAGTAGGTGACAACATTGATGGGTCTGGCTAGGGGAGGACAAGAGAGAAGGGCAGTAGTTGGTTGGGGACCTCAGGGACCTGGAAGGAGTGTGTAAAGTGGGAGTGTCCATGCTGATGGGAGAGCCTGTGGGGCAGCCTGTTCAGCAGGAAGCAAGCCCACCCCCAGACCTGGTGGGCTCTGATGCGGGCAGAGGTGAAGTTGGATTTAGGGGTCTCGTTCAGGCCTCAAACCCAGGTCTCCTGCCCCAGCACATGGAGGGAAGAGAAGGCAAGCAGGCAGAAGCCACACAGCCCAGAAGAGGCCAGAGAGCAGCAGTCTGGAAGGCTGAATGCCCATTCCCCAGCTTCCAGACGTAGACAGGGGCTGGCTATGGGGACACAGCTGGGCACCCAAGCCCCTGGAGACACGATCCAGCCCTCTGCACCCTGGGGCTCCTGCCCAGTCTCCAGGCTCCTGGGATTCTAAACTCATAGCATTCCATCAGGATTAACCATGGGATCCCTGGGAGGCACAGTGGTCTGTCAAACCCTTTCCCTTTCTCCCCTTTCACACCCCAGGAAATTAGCCCTAGGGAAAGTCTCCCGACTCATGTGTGTGGTCTGCTTCTGAAAAGTCAGTCACGAACAATGCAAGGTCACAGTTGAGCTCCCACGGGCAAGCACATGTGTGCGTGTGTGTCTGTGCATGTACACGTCCACACACACAGCACACTGGTCTGTGCGCTATATCTGATGTGTGTATGCTGGGTTTGGGAGCCTGAGACTTTTAAGTTTTGCTGTATATATGGGATATCACATGTTTGTCATGTGTTTGGAGTGTTTGTGACTGTGGCATTTGGTGGGATATATATCCTATATAATAAAAGGCTAATATGCAAATCAACCAAACAGTGGAATGACTGGTTGTTATGATGTGCACTGACCACCAAGGGGAAGCCACTCAACACAGGAGCTGCCCCCTGGTGGTCAGTGCACTCCCACAGGGGGAGCACTGCTCAGCCAGAAGCCTAAGGTGGGCTCATGGTTGGCAAATGCAGGTGCAGTGGCAGGAGCCTCCCCTGCTTCCACAGCAGTTGGACATCCCCCAGAGGCTCCCAGAATGCGAGAGGGCTTAGGCCAGGCTGAGGGACCTCCCCTGCCAGTGCACAAATTTTGTGCACCGGGCCTCTAGTGTACACACACACACACACACACACACACACACACATTATAGTGTCCCAAAAAATGTATACACACTTTAACAGCTGATAGCTCAATTGTAATTGGAATTAATAATTGTTTAAAGTGTGTATACATTTTTTGGGACACCACATATATATTTTGTGTGCACATGTATGTTCAACGTACATGCTGTGCTCTGTGCTGCATATGTGAGAGTTGAATTTGTGAGGGCATATGCATCTGTGTGTGGCCACTTTGAGGGTGTCTCTGTGAGATGTTTGAAATGTTTGTGGATAGCATGTGTGCCTGTGTGAAATTTTTGTGTGAGGTTGATGCATGTTTGTTTTCATGAACTGTGCCCCTGTGTGGCCTGTGCTGTCTGAGGATATATATGAAGGGTGTGTGCGTGTGCGTGTGCGTGTGTGTGTGTGTGTGTTCGGGGGGGTACACTGTTGCAGGTGTACTGTGTCCATGGGGGAAGCGCCTGTGTGTAGAGACATGATGGGGGAGGCATGACAGCCTAACACAGCAGAGAGGGGCAGAGTTGCAGCTCCCACTTTGACATCTCCTGGCTGTGTGACTTGAGCTAGCTCCTGCCCCACGTAATCCCCCCAAAGGCCAGTATTTGACATTTTCTAGGAAGGCCCCAGGCCAAAGGAGGAAGGCAATATGAGTGGGACATTGGGTCACAGTGGCCAGTGCTAAAGTGGGTGGTCCCGGTTAAGCTGGGTGTGCCCGGGCCTCTGCCCCCTCATCTATCCTCTGGGGGCCCCACCTGTCCCCTTGCAGAATGGGAATGCTGCCACTCTCACTGCCCTTGAAAGGCGGTCACAGCAGGTCCCCTCCCCACGTCCCCTGAGCACAGCCAGGGGGAGCTTCACAAACCACTTGCCTCCCCTCCCTGAACTAAATCAGCATGAAGATAGAGCTGCCGCCCAAAATGCAAGCAATAACCCCACCAGGAAGCACAAGCCCTGCCATCCGACTGGGTGAGTGCCATGGGCGGGCGGGCGGGCGGGTGCTTGACACAGGAAGCTCGCTCTTCAAGCAGCCCTAATCGTCCCTCATTGCTCCACTCGACAAAGAATGGGTTCAGAGAGGTCAGGCCACCAACTCAAAGCCACACAGCAGCGGGCAGTACAGAGAGGAGGGGAACCCAGGTCGGTCCCTCTCTGAGACCTGGGCTGCTGGTCTCCACTGGCTCTGCCCTTCTCAGGCCCCTCCTCAGCCCACTCGAAAAGGACGAAACTACAACTCCCAGCAGGCAGCCTGCTTCAACCCCCTTGGGGGTTCCAAAGTTTGAGAAGACCTGAGCTAGATGGAATCCAGAGGAGCTTACTGCGTGAGGCAAGCGAGAGAAAGTAGGGGAGGGGATTCTCTGACACCCTAAGGGGTGACCACTATCTTGGGGATCACCTGGGTACGCATGTGTCTGTTTCTGGAAGCTCTGCCAGCCCTCGGGGCTTTGACCACCCAGGTGAAGACAGGAGCCCGTGGCTGCCTGGCAGCTCCTCATAGCAAAGACCCTGGAATTTGGAAAGGTTAGGGAGTTGAGAATGGACCTCCAGAGAACCTCTGGGGGCAAGGTGCCCCCACCATAGGATGGGGACGGCCTATCTGGGCCACAACTGCTCTCCCCTGGGAGCCCGGGACCCATCGCTGCTCTGGGACCACTGAGCCTGCAGTGACAGAGTCTCTCCACTCAGCCCCCTCTCAGTCTGTCTCCCATCCCTGGTGCTCCGTCCGTCCCTTCAGTCAACCCAGCTTCCCCATGAGGACAACCATGTCAGTAATCATACTGACCCCAGCCCCTATCCACTCAGGTTCCCAGTGTCATCATCTCAAAACCTCCTCAAAGTGGCAAAATGACTGCCCAGTTGTACAGATGAGAAACCAAGCCTCCTTCCTCTAATTAGCCTGCTGCTACCTCGCCCTGGGCTTGTCTCTGTAGCCGCTGTTCACGTGAAGATGACAGACACTTTATGACGTCACGGGCCTAACCAAAGCCCGTACCACCAACTCTGAATCATCAAGAAAAGGGTAAGTCGGGTTTAACCTTCAAATGGTTAAAACGGGGGACTCACAGGGACAAGCCTGCAGGTTCCCAGCAGCCCGGGTGCTGCAGAGGCTGTGGTTTCACGGTGCATGACACGGCATACTTCAAGTGTGGAGACGCTTCTGATCCTGCCCTGCCTGCTTCGCCCAGTCTCGAGTTTTCTCACCTAACATCCCCTCTCTCCCTTGGGGCTTCTGGGAGGCTCCAGGCTCTCAGCCTCGGTTCTCACTGACCAGACTCAGAGCCCAAAGCCTCTGATGTGGCAGCTGGGGCGCATGGGGCCTCACCAACACCTGCTTCCCCTGCAGTGGTCGCTCCGAGTGCCACAGAGAGAACAGAACACCAGCCAAGCCAGCTGCTGGCCACGCATGAGGGCCTCGGAGCCTGCGGACTTGGATGGACATGGCTCTGTGTCCTGTCCTTTCCCATCCGTTAGCCGTGTGACACAAGTCACAGTCCTTCCGAGCCTCAGTCCCGCTTCCATAAAAGACAGGCCTGAGAGTCCCCTCTGGGTGGATAGCCACAAGAAGGAGATAATTCAAGTAAAGTCCCTGGCACCAGGCCCAGTCCTGGAAAGGCCTCATTAATCCCATTTAACACTTCAGCTATTCTTCAGAGCAAGGGACGCGCCACCTGCCTCCTTATAAGTGTTTCCCAAGCACCCAATGTTGGCTTTTGGCCTACGAACCTCCTACAGCTTATGCCCAGAAGCATTTGCTCTCCTCTCCTACGGTCCCTCCAGGAGGTGGCCCATCGTTGGCATGGTTTGAGCCCCATTTCCCTAGGGAGCAAGGGCGGTTGGGCAGAAGAACTGGGAAACCCAGGGTTCTGCCCCAAAAGGCAGGGCCGCAATAGGGGCTGATGAGGGAACTTCCTGACTCCTGGGGGCCCACAAGCATGCTGGCAGGGGCAAGGAGTGAGGACAGCCACATCCTTACACTGAGATCTGGACTGGGGGTCTGGAGGCCTGGGGTCAAGTCCTGGTTCCAAAGCTGGGTGGTTTGGACCAGTTACCGAACTTCTCAGAGCCTCTATTTCTTACTAATTGAGAATAAAGACACCTGACTGGGATGCTGTCTGCGGCTGCATTTACCCTGATCTCCCACAGGAGATGAAGGACTGTCCCACGATGGGTATCCAGCAACGAGCAGTGGAAGCTAAATTGGGGTCTGGGGTGCCACCATCCTTCTCACTCCAGCTCCACAGTTAGCGACTTGTCCAAGGGCACACAGGATGTACACACCATTGCTTGCCTGGGCCACCCGCTCCTACCTAGGACCCTTCCGTTTCCTTCTGACCTGAGGTAAAACCCTCCCAGGAGGCTTTGTGCCTGATTTGGCGCCCGAAAGCGTTTTCTCACCTCGGGATGGAACTCCTCAGAACACAGGAAAAGAGGTGTCTCCTGTTTGCACCGATAGATGCATGCAGGACTGGTCGCCGATCTACAAAAATACCAACATGGTGACGACCGAGCTGCCCACTGATGGCTGTCCAGCAGGACTCCCTGTCCTGGAGTGTGTGAGCAGGAGCTAAGTAGGCAACACTGGATAGGAGGCTGGCCTTGGTGGCGTTTAAAGAAAGTAACTTGCCCTGACCAGTTGGCTCAGTGGATAGAGCGTTGGTCTGTGGACTGCAAGGTCCCGGGTTCGATTCCAGGCAAGGACATGTACCTTGGTTGCGGGCACATCCCCAGTGGGGGGTGTGCAGGAGGCAGCTGATCGATGTTTCTCTCTCATTGATGTTTCTAACTCTCTATCCCTCTCCCTTCCTCTCTGTAAAAAAATCAATAAAATATATTTTAAAAAAATAAGAAAGCGACCTTTCACATGGCTGCCAGGCAGATCCCACCTGCTCAGTCCCAACTTCTCCTCCTTCAGCTCAAGCTCCGACTCCCAAACTTGGCCTTCGAGGCCTCAGTCATCCTGTGTCCTCCTCTGCCTCCCATCTGGACGGGGACCTCCACAAGGTAAGTCCACCAGTGCCCTGGGACAAGCCTGAGGAGGTACCTCAGTGAACCACTGTACACACTGTTGCATTCCATCTTCACGGCAAAGTCAAGATGTCGGTGCTAATATTCGTGTCACTTTGCAGAGCAGCAAACGGAGGTCAGAAAGATCAGGCAACCTGCCAAAAATCACACAGCAACATGGCTGCTAAAAAAGTGGAGAGGCGAAGGAAGGGGTGCTGAGCACGTGGGGTTCCCAGCTTTTAGCTCCCGCTGGTCCCAGGAGGCAGCTGCAGCAGGTGGGCACCCTTGGTTGCCCATCTGTGTCTAACTCTTGGGGAGCCCCATCTGGACGCTGAGTGAGGTAGAACCCAGTGAACTAACCACAACCGCAGCCTTTGGGGTTGTGTGGGGAGGCCGGCTGCTCTCCCCAGCCGGCCATGGCTCCAGCCCTGCCCTGCTCCAGCCCCATCAGAGTTTGTGCCAGCCCAGCATCTGCTGCTTGGCAGCAGCTCAGGAAAGGGCTTGGCAGTGCTCAGCTGACCTGGGGTGGGGGTGGGGTGGGGTTCAGATCAGGTAGAAGACCCAGGAACTGCCTGAATCCAACTCAGCCATGTTCTGCCCATATTGGAGAACTGCTAGCAATCACTTCCTGGGCACTGGCTGGCCTCTCGGATAAGGATCTGGAGAAGGAAGCCTGCAGGGTATAGCAGAGATATCACCAATCACCACCAAAGACAGTGAGAAGTTACCTAACACCCACTGGGTGCAGGCCCCAGGCTGGGTCCACTGCACTTAGTTCTGGCACCAACCCAGAGAAGTAGCTACTATCTCCCCCATTTTACAGACAGGGAAACTGAGCCTCCATTTGACCAGGTGAGCACTAGAGCCCAGAGACAGAGTTGGGATCACCAGCTGGGACCTCCATGAGCAAAAATCTGAGGCCTCAGGTGGCTGGGAGGGAAGGTGGGGGGTCTGGACATCCTGCCCACCGCCTGCAACTTTCCTACCCGTGTCTTCATTGCAGCTCCGTTCCCGCTGTAGGAAAGCTCTCCCCATCTCCTCCTCTGAGGCTAGAGTAGGCCCTGGGCTGCCAGGTGTCATAGCTTGTCTCCTCTGGGCTGCTCCCTTCTGCCCAGGCCCAACCCCACAGTAAGCGCGATAGGAGAAAGGGAGGCAACAGCCATCAAGCATTTAGGGAACCCAGCTCTAAGCCCAGCATTACCGATTTACCACAAACTTTGGGGGGGAGGGGGCACTTTCCCATCTGTAAAATGGGGCACTCGTGCCACTCTATCCGGAAAGAGAAACAGCGGGAAGAGGAATTCCCTTCTACCCTGGGAACCTAAGGGAAGCCCTGGCCTTCCTCCCGCAACACCCCCATTCCAGAGTCCGTCCCCCCCCCTTCCCCCAGCAGGGCACCACCATCCCCCGGGCTTAGGGTCAAGGCATCTAGAAGCGAAGCATGGTGGCTGGGGGAAGACTTGACCTTCAGGTCAGTAATACCACCTGCTGCTCTGCACAGCAGCTAGCTCAGCGCTTTAACCTGAGCACCGAGGCGCCTGCCGAGGGCCACTCCGCTCGCTCGGCCGGGATTGAGCTTGGTGGGCGCGGCGGGCTCACATCCCCGTCTCCCATAGACTGCATGCCCCCGGATATGCCATTGGACCTTTCCGAGACTCGGTTCCCCAAACACCAAGGGGCACTTAGCAAACGCAGCCTGGTTTTTATTTATATCCGCCGTCCCCAACCCTAACCTCGGTTTCACAATCCGAAAGCTGGAAACTTGGATGGGACCGGTTCCCAGGGCTGCTTAAGGGTCGGTGGCAGGTCTGGAGCGACTGGCCTGGACCGTCCAGAGGAGGCAGCGCGGCGTGGGGAGTCCCCGCGGCGGCCGCCCCAGGGCCAGCGAAGGGTCATTTCCTTCCGCGTTCAACCCCGCGGTCACTTCTCCTGTTGCCCCCCCTCCCCGCCCCCATCCTAAGTGCAGCGGCGCCGCGGGAGCTCGGGACCGGGCAGGATTTCCTCCGCGGACTTGCGGCTCCGAGCGCCGCCCCTCCAGACCCCGCGGGGCCGCGAACCGCACGTGCGGCGGCCCAGGGCGGCCTGGCGGGCACCGGGCTTCCCCGGCGGCCCCTCTCCCTCCGGCCCTTCCATCCCGCCCCTACGACCCGCCGCTTCCCGGCCGGGGCTTCGGCAGCACCGAGATGCTTCCCGCCCTCTCGGGAGCCCCGGCTGGCGCTAGGACCCCGCGGCCGGCGCGGAGGGAGGCGTGGTGGGGCGGGAGAGGTATTTAAATGGGAGCCCGAGCCGCCCCCTCGCGGGTTCGGCTCCCGCGGGGCAGGGGATCTGCCGGGCGCCTCCTCGGGCCGTGACCCCGGGGTCTGGCGCGGGGTGGGACCGGGGCGCTGGTTTGCGCAAAATGCGCCGGGGCTGCGCGGGAGAGGAGCGGCGGCCGCGCTGAGCCAGGTAGGCGCCTCCGGGGGAGCGGGGCTGGCCCGCCCTCGGGGAACCGGCGGCCCCGCGCCCCTCGAGAGCGAGGACCCGGCGCTGGGCTGGGTCCCCCTCCCGCCGCCGTCCTCCATCTCACACGCGGAGCCAGGGTGGACCCTCCCGGAGGACTCCCGGGCTGCTAACTCTTTCCCGCGAAGGGGTGAGACCTGTTCCCATTTGACAGATGGGAACACAAGGGCCGAAAGGCCAGCACTTGGCGGGAACATGCAGTTTAGTAAAGAGCAGACTAGGATTTGAACCCAGATCTCCTGCCACCCTCTGCTCTGGGCTGGGCGGCTGGGCGTGGGGCTTCCCATCCCACCGCACCAGACAACCTGCCTACCTGCGATGAGGGGGAAGGGGACACTCACCTCTCTTCAAGGGTCTCTGAAGCAGCCTTCTTCATGGGTGGTAAGATGTGAGGGACCCCTACCTCCACCCTGAGCCGCCTGAGATTCCGTCATCACAGCCACATTCCTTTGGGTTAAGGCCTAATTCCTCCGTGGGATGCACACATCTCCCCTAGTGATTCACTGCTGGCTAGGGGCTTCCACACCCCACTGTGCCAGGGATCCCTGATGAGCAGAGGAGGGGAGTAGCTGGGTCCAGCACTGTGAGCCTGTCCACTCGTGGATGTTGGGGGGAAACTGGCATTAGAGGGGGTTAGAGAGGGAGACCTTGGCCTAGTGCAGTGGAACATTAGCTTTGGAAGCAGACAGACTGGCTTCTTATCCTGACTCTATTAACTGACCATGTGACTTTGGGTAAGTCACCTCCCTGAGCCTCGTTTTCCTCATAGGCAGATTGAGGACAGTTATAAAGGGGCCAGGCAGTTCAGCACCTGCTGGGAAACACAGTATTCAGGTCATGTAGACCTGGGCTAAATCCCAAAATACTTATGAGCTGGGTAACTATTGGGTAAATCATTTCATCCTTCTGAGCCTCAGTTTTCTCATCTGTAAAATGGAAATTATAGTAACTACTTTACAGGTTTGTTGTGAGAATTAAGTGAGATAATATAGGTCAGGTACTTAGAAGAATGTCTAACATCCTTAAATGGTAAGGATCGGCTGATTTATGAGAGTAGCCATTGTCCCACCTCATCCCTCCCACCCTCTCTCTTTCTACACACACACACACACACTCTCTCTCTCTCTCTCTCTCTCTCTCTCTCTCTCTTTACCCATTTCCCTTCTCGGTCATAATCCTAAGATATCTCTTGCCTCCTCTCGCCGAGGCTCTAGTCTGCAAGTTTGAGGCCTCCATCCTCAGCATACCTTGCCTAGGCTGTTCAGCTCTGCCGGTCATTGTCCCGGCTAAAAAGACAAGCTGTCCAGGACATTGTCACAGGCATTATCAGCTTGCTCACCGCAGCAGTTGGAATGGTCAGCGGTAGAACAGGAACCAGGCTACCTGCCCCACTGCTAGAACACTGAGGCACTGAAGGGGTAAGGGACTTGCCGCAGAGCAGGCTGGGGAGCAGTAGTCTAAGTGACCCCAGTCTCCCCTCTTGAGAGTGAGTTGCCCTCAGATTTTACACACTTTGTTTTGGGCACTGCTGATGGATGCCCACTGCTGAGGGGCCCCCTTCTGTCAGATGCCAGGCCCAAGTCCCATTGGTGCAGGGACTGTCCCTCCTGGATGCTCTGATGCCCACCTTGGGGAAGGGTGAGACTTGGCAGGCAGAGGAGGGGGAAATGAGGGCCCCTTTGGGCGGCCATGCCTGCCAGTTCTGTGCTGAGCCTCACACTTACCCCTCAGCCCATTTCAGTAGAGCTTCTACTCCTCGCTCTGCCATTTGTTCATAGATCCTTGGTGAGCACCACTTGATAGACTCCTGTCCTCATAGAATAAAAAATTAATGATCAGCAAATTGTCAGTGTGATGAAAACAATAAACCACGTGAGGGTCTGGGGAAGAGCATTCAGGTGGAGGGAGCAGCAGGGCAGAGGCCCTGAGGTAGGCATGCGCGTGCGGTGTTTGAATGGCGAGAAGAGTGGTGAGGGACGGGCAAATGGTAGATGGAGTCGGAGAGGAGAGGTGTAAAGCCTGGATTGTACTGGAGGTTCTTAGGCAGCGAGATTCATGATCTGACCTACGATTTAGCAACACCTCCCTGGCATCCATGTGCAGGACAGACTGTAAGGGGTCAGGGGGGAAGGAAGGTGTTGCGGTGGTGGAGGCCCAGGGTCGTGGTGGTGACTCTGTTTGTAGCAGTGATGGAGGAGGGAGGTGGGCAGCTCTGGGGGTTTCTTTATAGAGAACAGGCAGAACCCACTGCCAGGGAGAAGGAGTGTGGCAGGGAGGTGAAGGGAGAGTCGAGGAGAGCAAGTGCTCTCGCCGGTGTCACCAAGTCACTGAGACTCCTGCTGTCAATTCTCAGTGGCTTCCCTGGCCTGCCCAGGGAGCCCCCTTTGCTGTAGGGCACTTCCCTTAGGAATTTGTGGGAGGGAGTAATCGTAGGGTGCTCCGTGCTGTGCTCACTGGTAGCTCAGGGAACCTGGGGGAAGAGCCAAACACATAGCCCAGACTTGGGAAACCAGAGCAGGCTCCTTGGAGGAGGTGACATCTAAGCTGAAACCCAAAGGATGAGGAGGTATTCAGCACAAGAGAGGGGAAGGAGTGAAGGTTTGGAGCAGTGAAAGGGGCTCTGAGACCTGAAGGCAATAGGAGCCTTCTAGAACCCACAGTGGGAGAGAGGACAGTGAGAAATGATGTTGGAGAGAAGAGCTGGCCGCAAGGCATGCTCCCCAAGGGCCTCAAAGGTCCCCTGAGGCGTTTCCACTGATTGTGCTATACCAGCTTTCGGATGGGTGGTGATGTTCTGCTTTTTAAACAGCAGAACAAAGTTTCCTGTAAAAGCCTGACCCGTAATGCAGGTGAGAAGAGTGAGTCTTTGTGGGGGCAGAAGCCCATGGCGTAGGGGAACCCAGGGAACAGGTTTCGAAAGACCACATTTGAACAATAAAGGAACTTTATTTAAAATTCGCTGTAAGGATGCTAATTGGGTCTAATAGTAAAGACCCAGCCCTCAAAGGTCCTCTAAAGGTGTCTTCTCCTAAAGTACCCTCAGAGTCACACCTCAGCACCCATTTATTGAGCCCTCTTGGAGACCATATAGTGTAGAGGTTAAGAGCACAGACTAGGAGCCAGACTTGTTATCTGTGAGACCTTGAATATGCTACTTAATCTCTCTGGGCCTCAGTTTTCCTGTCTGTAAAATGGGAATGCTAATCGTGGAGCCAAGTCATTGAATTATAGTGAGGATTAAATGAGTTAGTACACGTGAAGCATGGAAAAGCGTGCCTGGTACATAGTAAGGGCTCCCTAAGTAGAATACATATCATTCGATCTTTAAGAAAACTTGGTGACGTCAGCATTAACCCCAGAAAAGGAAACTGAGACTCAGAGAGGTGAAATGATTTGGACAAGGTCACACAGCAGGTTAGTGGAGGAGTCAGAGGAACAGTTGGATATGGTGGCTCTGAGTCCAGTGCTCTTGGAGGGCGTTATGTGTCCATCCTTCTTAATGCTCTGTATGTATTATGGTCACCTCTGTGCATTTATTTGTGTTCCCAGTTTCCAGCACAGAGCTAGATGCGAGGAGGCATTCAACAAAAGTGTGAATGAATGAAGGAAGGAAGTTGGTAGATCGATCTGCGCTTTCCTAGCCCCTGACCCAAGTCTTCAGTGAGTGAGCTCCTAGGAGCACTGAGATTCCACGCTCTGAGGGCACCCTGGCCGCTCAGAAAGGGAAGGGCAGGTCTAACGGCTGTGTGTCCCCCTGCCCTGGCACGGGTGGTGGCTTCAGTGAAAGTAAAGGGCCTGGCAGCCTGCTCCTGGGGAAGGTCACAGCCACAATGCCCGGCCAGGGCCAGCCTCCGGTGGGGCTTCCTGTCGAGGCTCCAGGCCCAGCCATCAAACAATGGCAGGGGCTCAGGAATCAGAAAATCAAAAGAAAAGGGGCAAAATAAAGGTCCACGTGTGTGTGTGTGTGTGTGTGTGTGTGTGTGTGTGTGTGTGTAATTCCGTTTTGGGGTCTGAGGAGCCACGAAGGGGTGACCTGCTTGTGGCTTGTAGAAAGGGAGTCAGAGACCCAACTTCCCACCTCACCTCACCCCAGCTCTGAGGTTGGCCCAGGGCAGCCCTTAGGGTCCCTCTGCGTCCTGCTCACCTCCTCCAGATGGTCCTCCACCAGGTGGAGTCTTTTGAAACCCAAATTGAACCATGTCACCCACTGTTTAAAAACTCCTTCTGGGGGCATGGCCTAGCTCCTTGGCGTAGCATTGGAGCCCCCCTGTGATGGGCTACACCTTAATTTCAGATATAGCTGTAGTCTGGGGTTCCCTGAGGGCAGGGTGGGAGGGTGTGGGCTGGCCATGGGAAGGAGCCTGAGGTTTTACGATGTCCCCTTTCCTCCCTGCCCCACGCAGAGCCATGAACCACCAGATCCTGCTGCTCCTGGCCGTGCTGACCCTGGGTGTGGCTACCTCCCAACAGGGAGGCAAGGAGCCCTGTACGATGGTAAGAAGCCCTGCTCAGGCAGGGTAAGCTCCTCCACCCCCACCCCCACCCAGCCCTAGGGTGTTCTGTCCTCCCAGCCCCAGAAGCCAAAGTTAGAGGAGTCAGAGAAGGAAACGGAATGCATTTCAACCCTGCGTTTGATTAGCACTTGCTAGAATGTTTAAATACCTATTTACTGTTAATCTTGCCAGGTAAGTACCACTATTCCCATTTTACAGAATTGGAAGCTAAGGCTTGGAGAGGTTAAGTGACTTGTCCAAGGTCATTCAACAGGGACCACTGGGGCCAGTATTGGACTCTATACCCTCTGCCCCACAGGGTGATCCCGAATTTGGGGTCAGTCAGCTGGGAAGGGCTCTTCTGTTTTGGGTCCCTGGGCTCCTTGACTTGGGTCCATCTACCACATCCCTGCTGGGAAGCCTCACTCGTCACTGCCCAGGTCGAATGCTGCCTCCTTGAAGCCTCTTCAGATTCCTCCCAGGCTGACCTGGTTCTGTTGCTCCCTTTGCTGGTCTTTCCCGGCCCCAAGCTTCCCTCCATCTCAATACTGAGCACACGGTATAGTTCACAAGCGGGCCCAAGTCTGTCTCGCCGCCAGACCAAGCACTTCCCGAGGGCAGGGACCAGGTGTGGTTCACTCTGTTCCTTTTTCCTGCCCCTTGCCAGGAGACTAGCCCTGGTGTATTGTCACCCTGTGGGGCGCAGGGAAAAGAGACCACCCAGGTCCGCTTGTAAAGCTGGGCAGTCACGGAAGTGAAGGCAGGAGCTTGCCCTGGAGGAAGGGACAGGCCTGTGGCAGCCCCACTTGGACCTGGGACTAGAAGCTTATGACACAGAATGGCCACCTGCTTCTGGAGGCTGCAGGTGCTGGCAGCCAGGCCCGGCAGCCCTCCCCTGGCGTTGCAGTGTCCTGCTGTGGCCGCCTTACTTCTTGCTCTTCAGAGCCATTTTGAGGTCCCCAGAACCCAGAATCATAGTCAGAGAAGGCCTCAGATGTCACCAAACACAGCCCCACATTCTGCCTCGGGAGACGGCTCAGAGAAGGGAAGGGCCTGGCCACCAGCAGGAAGGGGCACTGGGTGAGCTTCAGATTGGGGAGAGATGAGGTAATAGGCAGGAAGGTAATTTCTGGATGGCCATACAAGGAGTAATGATGATTTTTAAGATAATAAAAAAAATTTAAAAAATTCCACATGCCAAGGGCTTGTAAGGTGCCTGCTGCATGCTGAGGACTTTCTCTCTCTTTCTCCTGCCCAGACTCCCCTTTCAGCCGAGGAAACCTGTGGCCACCAGGGTTATGCAGATCGGCGTAATAGAGCAGCATTCGAAGCCAGCTCCCAGGGCTTAGCTACCCGCTGCGAGTGGCTTACTGCCCTGCTTCCCTGCTCTGTGCAGGTGGCAAAATGGAGTTGGATGGCAAGTCCTCTTCCCTCCTAAAAACAAAACAAAAAACGAAAAACACAAAAGAAGCCCAAAACTTGGGCAAGTGGCATTCTGGCATCCCAGAGAGGGTGGGTAGAGTATTGTGAAGGCCTGACTCCTCCAAGACCCTTTCCCAAGTCAGTCAGTGGTGCTGGGGCTCAGAGCTCAGGCAGTGGGGGGCGCCCTGGAAGTGGAGTGCTGAGAGCTGCACTGGAGTCCTTCCGGCTGAACTGCAGAGTCCAGCGGTGGCACAGCACGGCCCGCAGCCGCCTCCTCTGGGCTCCTGGCAGGGGTCCTGGGCGCCCGGGCAGAAAGCAAGTCTTAGGCTCTGGGCATGGCCAACCTGTGTCCTGACTCAACTCTCAGGGGCTCGTGGCCCAGGGGAGCCTTTGAGAATTCAGGGGTGACATGGGGTATGGGCTTGCCTGTACAGCACAGAGCCCCCTACAGGGCAGATGCTCAGGAGGTGGTAACTGGTGTTATTTACTCTGCAGAAGGACTCAACCCGGGTACTCAATCAGCTGAGGGCGCAGAGGTCAAACTGGGCTGGCAATAGGAAAAGGAACTCCCAATGGTAGTGTTGAGCCTCTGACTATATGATTTGGGGAAGCCACCTCCCTCCTCTGAGCCTCAGCTTCCTTAGAGGGTAGAATGAGGTAAATAAGCCTTAGAAGGTTGAATGAGGCAGGGGATCTATGCGTTCAGTATAAGCCTGGCACACCGCTGGCGCTCCGTGGTCAGTGGCCGTCATTGTGTTAATGTTCCTTTGGTGTGACTTCTTTGATAAGGATGGTCCGGGAGCTGAGGACAGGATGAGGGGCCATGCCAGGTGGCCCCAGCTGGCCGAGAGGTTGGGAGGGAGAAAGGGGCAAGGAGCCAAGCAAGACTGGCCAGGTGGCCAGGATAGGTTTCTGGTTCACATGGGTGCCCAGGGTCAGCGCCATTCCTGGGCCGCTGTGCAGGCTGGTTACTGTGCTGCATAGAGTACGAAGAGGCACACAGGTACCTGTTGGAGGACAGTCCATTCCTCCCTCTCCTCACCTTGGGGATCTTGAGAGGATGCTGATAGCTGAGCCAGGCAGGGAACCCCCAGAGCTGGTGTTCCTGCCCTGCTGGCTTAGCTACTGACTCACTGTGACCTCATGCAGGTCACTGCCATCTGCAAGCTCAGTCTCCCCATCTTGGAATTGGGTGGGCTAGACCCATTTTGCTCTAACAGTCTTTGACTTTAGTCTGAATATACGGATCATCCCTTTACTTTCTTTTTAGAAAGGTGTTGACTCAATCCCTCAGACCTTTACTAAACCAACGATGTCTAGGACTCTTTCATTCATTAAACAGATTTAGTGAGCACCTTCTGTGGGCCAGGTCCAAGGCATCCACATCTATCAAAATGGTCCATTTGCTCTGAGCTCACTGTCTAGCAGGTCCCCACACAGACAGCCACAATTCAGGAGCCAAAGCTATGACAGGAAGCACAGAGGCTGTAAGAAAACCCAGAGGAGGCCCCAAACTGGCCAGGAATCAGGGAAGGCTTCCTGGCAGAGGAGATCCTGGACTCAGCACACAGAGTTCCCTGAGAAGATTTTGTTGGGAAGGACATACCCAGCACAGGGAACAGTAAGGAGGAGACCCAGAGCGCGGGCTGGGAGGGTCCGTGGTCAGTGGTCAGATATGGTCCCTGTGGGCTGGGCTGGAGAGGGTTGGGAGGAGAGGGGACAGCTCCTCAGGGGCCACAAACAGCCGTGAACCTGCTGAGAGTCCTGGCGTTTGCCCTGGAGGGGTTAATCAGGAGGCAGCTCAGTCAGAGTGGAATTTGAGAGCAATTGGCAGGCCTCTGGTTGGTGGGTGGATCAGAAGGGTCAGTGAAGACAGGAGCTGGGGCAGGAGTGGGCCTGAGCTGGGTGGTAGTAGAAGTCAGAGCGGCTGAGAAAGGCTGGGGGTCCTGGAATACTAGAAAAGACGAGAGGAAGGCTGCATTTACATGGAAAGAATTCTGGCCTCAGAAAGCACATGAGATAGAAGGACAAAAGTGGGGCCTTTAGTTGTTAAATTATCTGGGTTGAAAACCCAGCTCTGTTCCTCAGCAGCTGGGGGACCCTGAGACCTTCCTGGCCTCTCTGGGCTCTTCTGACATAGGGGCGATCATATCGACGGGCCGGCTATTGTGAGGACCCGGTGAGACCATGCGTCTGAAAATGCCAAAAAATCTAAAATGCTGAGTGGGAGCGAGGGAAGTGACTTTCTGGATGACAAACCAGAGTGGGCGTGTGACTTGATGGGGCGCGCAACACAAAATCACATGTTGTCATCAAAGAACATGGTTTGGGACCCTGGACATCTTTCCCGCTGCCCCTTATCTTCACCCCAACTCCAGGACCAGATCAGGACCGGGCCTTGCGAAGCAAAGCCACTGACAGGGGTGGGGGTGGGTGGCAGAGCAGAAAGGGTCCTCCTTGGGAGTGTCACCAAGGGAGCAGGCTCGGACCCAGAGCTGTGCCCCCAGGATGAGGGCTGGAATGAGAGCTGAGGACAGGAAGCTAAAAACTGATGACAAGCCCTGACCGGTTTGGCTCAGTGGATAGAGCGTCGGCCTGCGGACTGAAGGGTTCCAGGTTCGATTCCGGTCAAGGGCATATTACTTGGTTGCGGGCACATCCCCAGTAGGAGGTGTGCAGGAGGCAGCTGATCAATGTTTCTAACTCTCTATCCCTCTCCCTTCCTCTCTGTAAAAAATCAATAAAATAGCCCTGACCGGTTTGGCTCAGTGGATAGAGCGTCGGCCTGCAGACTCAAGAGTCCCAGGTTCGATTCCAGTCAAGGGCATGTACCTTGGTTGTAGGCACAATAGGAGGTGTGCCAATTGTTGTTTCTCTCTCATCAATGTTTCTAACTCTCTATCCCTCTCTCTTCCTCTCTGTGAAAAATCAATAAAATATATATTTTTTAAAATCAATAAAATATATTTAAAAACAAACAAACAAACAAAAAAAACTGATGACAAGAGGGCAAACTGCTTTTTTTCCTTTTGGAAACAACTCCCCTAAAGTGAGTTAATCTAGTCTAACACCAACTTCCCGGGCCCATAGAAGGAAGCCAGGGTGTGGACCCAGGATGCCGAGGTCCCAGCTTGGTTCTGTTCCTCGTGGCCCTGGATCACTCTAGAGCAAGGCATGCAGCCTGCTGGCCGCGAGTTTGACATGCTTGCTCTAGATGATCTGTGGCTCCGTTTCCTGTAAAACGGGTTAATGATTAGTACAGGGTTTTTTGTCTGGTCATTTGTCCTTCTAACTTTCTATCACCTCTCTGTCTACCCATCAAAGCTTCCTTGAGTCCCTCCCTGATGCCAGTGCTGTACTGGGTGTAGAGACAGAGGCAAGAAACAGGATGGGGGTCATCCAGACCTGGGGGGGATTAGGCTGGGATGGAGGAATCTGGAGCATCCTGGGAGGCCAGGGGAGAAGCCCAGCCAAGCCTGGTGGGAGCTCCCGTCATCCTTCCTAGAGGCACGTGTCTGATTCCAGCTCCTACTGCACCCATTAATGTCTGCTTCTCTCTCTGCCTCCCCCTCCCCAGGTGAACAAGGAGGTCTTCTGCCAGTGCCTTGGCCTGGTGCAGGTCCCCTCGGTGCTCCCGCGGGACATCGAGGCCCTTGACCTGTCTGGAAACCAGCTTCAGAGCATCCTGGCCTCGCCCCTGGGCCTCTACACGGCACTTCGTCACCTGGACCTGAGCTCCAACGAGATCAGCTTCCTCCAGCCAGGTGTCTTCGAGGCCCTGTCCCACCTGGAGCACCTCAACCTGGCCCATAACCGCCTGGCGCTGAGCACTGGGGGTCTGGGTCCCCTGCTGCACGTGAAGTCTCTGGACCTGTCTGGGAACAGCCTGTACAGCGGCCTGGTGGAGCGGCTGCTAGGGGAGGCGCCAGCCCTGCGCACCCTCGTGCTGGCGGAGAACAGCCTGACCCGCCTTGCCCGCCAGACCTTCTGGGGCACGCCTGCCCTGGAGCGGCTGGACCTCCACAGCAACGTGCTGATGGACATCGAGGACGGCGCTTTCGAGGCCATGCCCCGCCTGACCCACCTGAACCTCTCCAGGAACTCCCTCACCTGCATCTCCGACTTCAGCCTCCAGCAGCTGCGGGTGCTGGACCTGAGCTGCAACAGCATCGAGGCCTTTCAGACGGCTCCCGAGCCCCAGGCCGGGTACCAGCTCACCTGGCTCGACCTGCGGGAAAACAAGCTGCTCCACTTCCCTGACTTGGCCGCACTCCCGAGACTCATCTACCTGAACGTGTCCAGCAACCTCATCAGTCTCCCTGCGGGGCCACCCCAGGGTGGCGAGGCCATCCATGCACCTTCTGAGGGCTGGTCAGCCTCGCCCCTCTTGAACCCCAGCTGGAATGCCAGCACCCACTCCCTCTCCCAGCTCTTGAATCTGGATTTGAGCTACAATGAGATTGAGCTTGTCCCCGAGGGCTTCCTGGAGCACCTGACCTCCCTGCGTTTCCTGAACCTCAGCCGAAACTGCTTGCAAGCCTTTGAGGCTCGAAGTGCGGGCTCCCTGCCCTGCCTGGTGTTCCTGGACGTCAGCCACAATGCGCTGCAGACGCTGGAGCTGGGCACCAGAGCCCTGGGATCTCTGCGGACGCTGCTCCTACAGCACAATGCCCTGCGGGACCTGCCCCCACACACCTTCGCTGGCCTGGCTAGCTTGCAGAGGCTCAACCTGCAGGGGAACCGGGTCACTCCCTGTGGAGGGCCAGGTGGGCCTGGAGCCTCCGGCTGCGTGGACTTCTCTGGCATCTCCTCCCTCCGCAGCCTAAACTTGGTGGACAACGAGTTGGGGGCGCTCTGGGCAGGTGCCTTCCTCCACACACCACTGACAGAACTGGACCTCTCTTCCAACCCGGGGCTGGATGTGGCCACGGGGGCCTTGGTGGGCCTGGAGGCCTCCTTGGAGGTATTGTCCCTGCAGGGCAATGGGCTGGAGGTCCTTCAGGTGGACTTGCCCTGCTTCAGCTGCCTCAAGCAGCTCAATCTCGCCGAGAACCGCCTGAGCCGCCTGCCGGCCTGGACGCAGGCCGTGTCTCTGGAGGTGCTGGACCTGAGGAACAACAGTTTCAGCCTGCTGCCCAGCAGTGCCATGGGCGGCCTGGAGACCAGCCTGCGGCGCCTCTACCTGCAGGGGAATCCGCTCAGCTGCTGCGGCAATGGCTGGCTGGCGGCCCAGCTGCACCGGGGCCGTGTGGACGTGGATGCCACCCAGGACCTGACCTGCCGCTTCGACTCCCAGGAGGAGGTGTTCCTGAGCCACGTGCGTCCGGAGGACTGTGAGAAGGGGGGGCTCAAGAACGTCAACCTCATCATCATCCTCACCTTCACACTGGTCTCTGCCATTGTCCTCACCATGCTGGCCACCTGCTGCTGTGTCCGCCAGCAGAGGTTCAACCAACAGTACAAAGCCTAGAGCAGCCAGGCTGCGGAACCGCTCAGCCCGAGAGACCCTTCCAGGACCGCGAGGGAGCCCGAGGCACAGAAGAGGGTGAGGTCCAACCCAAGGCCACACAGAGAACCAGGGTCCCAGAACCCTAGTCTCTAAACCCCAGCCCAGGCTTCCTTTCCCTGCCTCCTGCTGCATCGGTAGGTGACGCACTTCCCAGGCCTCACATGTGGTCCAGCTGTGGACGCTGGACGCTGAGCAGTATTGGGAGTGACAAAGAATGGGGATGACCCATCAGATCCACAAGTCTTCACCGGACATCTGTTTTGTGCCACACCCTGCGCTGGGCATTGAGAACACCGGTGAAGGAGACACACCAAGCATCTCCCAGTCGGGGCGGGGATGGCATCCCAGAGCTGTGCAGCGACCACACAGAGTCTGGAGCTCAGAGCTCCAAAGCTCGGCAGCGTGAGCTGAGTGCTGAGAGGGGGGAGGGGGAGAGGGGAGTCCTGCCCCGCCAGGCCAGGGCCAGGGAGGGGAAAGACCAGGAGGATTGGTCTGAGACCTTGCCAAGCAGACTGTTGGTCACATCTTCTGATAATGACTTTCAGCTTCTCTGGAACATGACGAACTTGTAACTGGAAGAGAACTGGAGCCACATAAGTGCGCCTGGGTCCAGCACTGTGGCCGGCTGTGGCAGCTGCAGCAGGTCCGGTCCACAGGCTGTTGCCCTGGGCTCCAGCCAGCACTGGACCGTCATTTCCTGCTCTGGACAGACTTTTTGCCCACCTGGCACTCCGGTGGTCGCACGCTGGCCCCGGGACTGCCGTGCCCTCCACTCCCTGCTCCCTCCCAGGAGTGAAGGCCTTCGGTCTCCGGTTCTGTTTTGCCCCAGGCTTGGCAGCGGTGACAAACCCAAGCCTGCGCCTGCCTCTTTGTGACAACCCTCTGAGGCTGGTGTTTAATCCCAGTTTATAAGAGAGGCTCCAATTCTCCGTGCCGGGTGACCCAGCTACAAAATGCCGTGCTGAGATTCAGAATCATATCACCCTGACTCTGGGGGCTGAGCTTCGCCACTGCGGGGCAGCAGGCTGTCAGGGGGACAGGAAGTGGCCCCGGACGCTGGCATAGGGCCTGGGAGCATCCTGCACTGTACATCCCACCAGCTCCTCTCCCTCCACTCTCCCAGGCAGGCAGAAAGGAGACAGGCAGCCACAGGCCCTCTCCTCTGCCTCAGTTTCCCTCATTCCCTCCTTTGCAGAGTGGTGTGGGTTCTTTTTCTCTTGTTGCTCTTGCATCCCCATTCTCCAATGAGCACAGTCTAGAATGTGAGACCATTGAGTCCCCCCTCCCCCTTACACAGGGAAACTGAGGCTTAGGAAGAGAAAAGGACTAGCTCAGAGATGGACAAGTCAGAGGCAGGGCCTGTGGAACAGGTGGAGTCAGACCTCATTACGGGTGTCAGGGGGTGGATTGGGGGGTTGGACCTGAGTGGTTTTCTTCTCTCTCAGGTGTCACATCACAAGATAATGCTCCAAACGCTCGTTTGGGTCCTCCTCATACAAGGATCCTCCTCTCTTAGAAAAATGGGTTTAAAAAATCTAGATCTAACCCCTTGTCCCTCATACCCATGGAACCATGGGCTGTCCTGAGACCAGCCCAAGACCCTGTGCTATTGTCTTCACTTCCCACCTGTGCTTGGCCGTGGTCTGGCTCAGGATGGGGCTGGGTAAAGTGTGAGACAATGGAAACTCCACTCTCTCTGCCCCATTTTACAGATGAAAAAAACTGAGGCCCAGAGAGGATCAAGGACTCAGGGAGTCAATGGCAAAACCAAGGCTGGAACTTGATGTCCTGGCCCCATCTGGGGCCCTAGGGGCCTGAGGGGCCGCTCAGGGCCCAGTCCTGGTTGGAATCGTGACTACAGGTGTTCACTGCACACACACTCTTTCTCAGGCTTGGGGCAGGTGTGGCCCCTCCACGCCTGATCTTTGAAAACACTACACAATGCTGCTCTCACCTCCCAGGAGCCAAGCCACAGCCCAGGCCCTGGGACTAGCTCTTTGTATAACCCACATGAATGTATTAAAAAAGAATTTTGGAGACACCGTGTGGCCTGCCAGCCTCCTCTTTGCTTCAGGTCATCTGTACCATCACATCCACTCCAACCCTGCCCTTCTCTACTCCCACCCTCGTGGCAAACCCCTGGGAGACAGGACCTGCAGGTGGAACATCGAGGCTCTAGTCATCACACCCAGGACCTCGGGGCCTCAGCCGCATCACGTCCCTTCACAGTCAACAAACCCTGCTCCCACCACCGCTGAGGAGATGGTGGCTTTCGGCAGTTACACTCTCTCAGGCCCTTTCTCTGAGCTCATCCCCTCTGCCCCTCCTTGAGGTCCCCATCCCTCCTCTCTCATTTGCCCCCTCACTTTCCTCTCTCCTCAGCCCTTCCTCTCTTGTTAACTTCTTCCTCTCAGACCAGCTAAGCTCAAGTGGTGCTCATTTTAAAGACAGTGACAAGAGCCCAGGCCAGTTGCTCAGTGGTTAGTGTCAGGCTGTGGATCGCAGTGTCTCGGGTTTGATTCATGGACAAGGGCACGTACCTTGGTTGCAGTTCCCCAGCCCCAGTAGGGGCGCATATGGGAAGCAATTGATCGATGTGTCTGCGGCATGTTGATATTTCCCTCTCTATCCACCCCCCCTCCTTCTCTCTCCCTTCCCTTCTTTCTGGAAATCAATGGGAAAAATATCCTTGGGTGAGGACTGAAAAATGAAAAATAGTGAAAAGATCCTTAAACCACTTTCCCCTTCCTTCTCCTACTTCATGGGTAAACTTGGCAAAGTAGCTTCTCTTTCCTTCCCCCATTTTCAGCCCACCCAGGCTGCCTTCAGCTCTTCAGAGCCCCACACTGCCCTGGCTAAGGTCACCAAGAGGTTGCCAAACTCAGTGCACTTTTCAGTCCGTACCCCCGTGACCTCTCAGCTGCAGGGGCTCCCACCCCTGTCCTCCCCATCACCCACATCCTCCCTGGGCACACTCTCCCAGCATCTAGGACACGTACCCGGTTCTCAGGCCACTTGATTTCAGGCTCATCTGCCTGGAGCCATCTGAACGACAACTACTAGCACTACTGTCCCAGGCCTTCTTCCCTCGGGAACGTCATCCCCCTCGTTGCCAGAGCCACCTCAGAGCTCTGACCATGCCACGCCTCTCTCTCAGCCAGCCCCTTCTGAGCATGCAGCCCGGAGACCCTGATACCAGAAGCCTCCCCGCTAGAGAACTACAGGTCGCCCCATGGCAGTTCACGGTTGGCCTTGGGAAAAGAGCCAGGAGGGTCCAGAAGAAGAGCTTTCCTGGGTTCTGGAAGGGAGTTGGAGGCTCAGGGTGTGGGCTGGGAGAGGAGGCAAGAGCACCTTACGTGGGTAGGGGGCTGGCAAAGGGCTCTGAGGCAGTGTAGAAAGTATGGAGTGGCTCACACACACACACACACTTTCCAGCTCCTTGTGCTTGTCCTCATGTGGCCCCTACTTCTTCTGATACCCAGATGCTGCCTCTTTGCAGGGGCCAGCTTCCCCTCCCTCAAGTTCTAGCTTAATGATGCTCTAACCTTCCCCACTTCCACACCCCCCCCCCACCCGCCCCAACGCAGCCAAACATCCTGGAGATTTCTCTAACCCAGCTTCTTCTCTGGCCTGTGCCTCCTCTCCAAAGGAAAAGTTTACATGCCTAGTTCATGGATGGGGCTGGCAGTGCGAGAGCATGAGAATCAACACCCTGGCACACAGTAGGTGATCAATGAAGGCCTTAGGGAAGGCAGTAGCAGGGGCTCAGCCCAGGGCTTTACGGGCCTCCCATCCAGCCAGGAGCCCATCAGGCCCCTGACCCCTTTTCCTGGCAAACAGGGGTGTTTACTCACCTGGTCAAGACCTCCCAGTGAGGCAGAAATTCCTGTTTTCAGCCAAACGTGGACATAGCTGCCAATTAGGTCATCAGAGCATCCGGCAAGGGCCAGGGAGAGGGGAGGTCCTCGTCCGCCCGTCACAGCCAGGCTGTGGAGCCAGGTCACCTGGCTCATTCAGCTCAGAAGCTGTGATGGCATTCCCGCAGCAGCCAGGCTTGTCAGCCAGGAGGGAGGAAAGGTGGGCAGCACCCATGGCCGAAAGCTGTCTCACCTACTCAGTCCTCTGTCCTGGCATCCCCCCCTCCCCGCCCAGACCAGGCCAGGCCAGGTCCCTGACGTTCTCCAGCCCCATCTCTCTGGCCACCTCCTGCCTGTGTTCAGAGCTGACACTCACTGAGCCCTTCCGGGCGAGCGCTGCTCTAAGCACTTGATGTATGCATGCTGTCGTATGCTTTTCTAACAATATGCGAAGAGATTGCGATTATTATTATCCTCACTTTAGAGAAACAGAGACTCAAGTTCCCGCAGCTAAGAAGTGCCCAAACTGAAACTTAAACCCAGACTGCCCCACTCCAGAGCTAGCAACCTCCACAGGAGGCAGGTCCTCCCCAACACCACCCTCTCTCCCACTTCCTCTACACGAATGTCTACGCCATCCTGTCCCCACCTGCCCCAGTCACCTCCTCTGGAGAGACTCCCCTGATTGCCCTCCTCCCACTGCTCAAAGCCACAGCATTGGGACGTCTGCCAGAAATCCTGGAGGAAGGTCCTGCCGGAGTCCTTTCCCTGTCCCGGGAGCTCACGAGCCAATGCAGAAGGTGAGTTCAGAAAAGGTTTCCTGAATGGATGGACTTAAAAACATGTGGAAATTAAGATCGGCCCTCAGACAGACCCAGGGGACACAGAAGCCGCAGAGGGGGATGCAGAGCGTGGGCTGCCCAGTGGTGTGGCAAAGAAACAATCGTCTCTCCTCCCTCCACTTGCCTCCACTTTCTTCTCGCCTCTGGGACCTTGTCTTATCTTCTCCCCCCGCTCCCCCCCTCCCCACCCCCACTGGCCTCTTCTTTTCCTCCCTTGGTCGTCTCTCTCCCCTCCCCCATCTTCCTGGAAGCAGTTGGGACCGTGGTGGCTGAGAACAGGGTCGGTGGAGGGGAGGGAGGCCCGTGCTGTTTATAGGAACTGGAGCAGCTCCATCCATCAGCTCTGTTTGGAGCTGGAGACCAAGCATAATAAATACCTTGGCTCCTCCCCAGCTGTGCTTTCCCTGAACTTGGCCATTTGAACTCCAAAGCTCTCTGGCCTGCTGGTTCTCAGGACCCAGCTCCCCGTCCACCCGCCCTGCTCCCACCTCCCACCAGGTTGCCCTGGAAAGAGCCCTGCCTCTGGGACCAGAAACACAGGCCTGAATGTAGGTACTGCCTCACCTTTGCTTTGGGAACAAAGGCAAGTCAAGCTACCTGACTGTGCCTCCAGATCCCTATCCATAAAATGGGCTCATAACCCCTGCCCCTCACATGCAGGCCAGAACGGCTTGAGCATCCACTCTGTGCTGGGTTCTGGTGGGATCCCTGGGAACAGTCAGACAGAGTATCTGCCTGGGGAGGGGAGAGGGGAAGGAGGGGCCACACCACAGCACAGGCAGGAAGTGGTCAGCGCCACGAGGGAGGTCCAGATTTTGTGTTCGGGGATTTGTTTGCAGCAGGGAGTGGCCCTTCCAGCTGGAGGAGTGAGATGGACTTCGAGGACATCTGGGCTGGCCCGGCTGGGAAGGGTAGAATTTCAGCTTAGGAAGATGGGAGAGGCTGCTCCAGACAGAGCAAACGCATGAGCAATTGGACAGTGGGACGATTCCATCCAGGGTGGGGCAGGGAAGAGTCTGCCTATGCCCAGCCTTCCTCCCATCACACTCAGCTTTGCCTTCTTTGATCCTTCCAGCTTCTATGGATCTTCCCTTCTTTTCTGGAGAACTTCCTACTCTCCCAGCTCTCCCAACTTGTGGATGCATTCCTGGAATTCTGCAGTCATGTGCCTACTCCCACCTTCCCCCAAAAAGCCACCCTAGGAAATTGAGGACTCATATCCGGAGAAAAGTTATTAGCCAATTGCACATGCTTCTGGAATGAATAAGGAATAATAGATGAATAAAGGAATGAATAAAACAGTGAGTCAATGAAAAAGAGAATAAGTGAATTTCTGAATTCAACTGAAATTTCTTAAGCCCCTGCTACCAACCATGCTAGATGCTGTACTCACAAGATCTTTCTGCTCGTAGCTCACTGCTTAAGGGGGGAAATAGACATTACACACACACACACACACACACACACACACACAAATAAAGACAAAACAGCAAATTATGATGAGAAGCATGAGAGAAAATAGGAGGGAGACATAACTGAGACAGGTGGACTCAGAGAAGTCCTCTCGGAGGATGTAATCTGCAAGCTAAGACTGCTGGAGGACTTAAGTGAGTGAGTATGTGAGTTAAGATTCCTTCCAACCTTTTCCCCTCACTCCCACGAATTTGCCAAAATACCGGAGGAAAGAAAGGGCAACGCTCTGAGGTTCATTTTCATGCACTGAAAACAGCCCCTACACTGGGACCTTCCTGGCCTTCACCCTCCTCAGGGCCTTGCCTACCCATTCTGGAATCGTGGAGAAAAAGATGGAAGGCCACATACATGGCGGTGGGAGGAATGGCCAAAGAAGGGCTCTCAGGAGTCAATCGTTGTAAGGGTCCAGTTCCAAAGGCTTTAAAAATGTTAGAGTAGGTGGGTAGGATGGGCTTGGCTCCCTCCTCTAGTCCTGCACCACCCATGTCAGCTTGCACTGACCCTCCCCTTTTACCCTAAGTAACGTATTAACATTCTCATATCTAACCTTCTGCGTTTTCTCTATAATCAAGTAATCATTGACAGGCATTTAAATTATATGCAAATACACATATGCATGGCTCATTGTTTTATAGAAATGGGATTATATTACATACATTTTCCTGCCTCTTGCTTTTTTTTTTATTCAACAATACATCACAAAATCCCCCCAAACAAACTGACACAGCTCCAATTAATTTACAATAATACATAATATTCCATAGTGTGGATATTCCATAATTTATTTAGCCATTTGTCAATTGATAAACATTCACTTTGTTATATTTTCTTGAAACTATAAACATGCTGCGAAAATACCCTCGTTCATATGCCATAGTCTCTGGGACTTGTGTTTCTGTCAGATGAGCACTGATAAGTAGGATTCTAGGTCAATGGATAGATATTATATATAATATGTGTACTTTAATAAAGATTACCTTTCCAAAAGATACTAGCATTTTACATTTCCACAAGCAACTTATGAGTGTCTTTTACGTTTTTAGATTTTTATTGTCAAACTAGAGAAAAGTGATTGGCTTTTGTATATTTATCTTGAATCCAATAACCTTATCAATTTTTCTTAATTCAAACTGTTGGGTTTTTTTATTTGTTTCTTTGTTTTTGTGCTCATTTTTTATTTTTGTTTCTCTGATAGGGGCTCTCAGGTTTTCTAGGTATACACCCTTCTAATGGCCTCATTGTTGCCACAGCTCCTCTGATGCCCTCACCGCAATAGCCTCTGCTTCCATTCAGGCCTGGCTTTGCCCAGCCTGTAGCTAGGTTGCAGGGATCCTCAACTGCCCCCTGCCCCCTGTCCCCTGCCGCCTCCCTCCCCCGCCCCCCAAAAAGCTCCTTCTTCCAAGTCCTCTCTTCCCAAGACCAGGGCTCCAATCCCGTCCCCCTGGTTTTCAGGAACCAAGCAGAGGTGGGGTGGGGGTTCAGAACCCTGCTGCTCTGTTCCACAGAGTGAACTTGTTCCACCCAAACTGGAATTCTGTTCTCTCCTAGAGCAAAGGTTGAGAACTGGTGCCCTATGGGCCAAATTTAGCCGTCAGGCATGCTTTGTTTGGCCCACACAGGAGTTTATATAAATCTGGATTAGATGCCAACATTTAAAAATTGATAGAAATGTTTTATATGGGAACATAGAAAATCTGGATTTCTGATTTTTCTTAAAATTCTGGAAAATCTGAAATGAGTGGCAGGAGATATGAAATTGCATCTCCCACCAAGGCTGCGAGCTTCTCAAGGACAGAGGGGCATTCTGTCTTCTGTACCCCAGCACCTGACACCGGGCCTGGCTTCAGTTTAATTCCTTTCCTTCTATATCATGCACAAGTTCCAAAAGCATGTGACTGAAGAGCCCCGTGCATTAAGGTTCTGACCCTTCTTGTGCCTTGGACCCGTGGGCAGTCTGGAGAAGCCTGTGAGTCCCTTCCTTCTCAGAATGTGTTTTTCAAATTTATAAAACAAACAAAAAACATGATTACAAAGGAAAAACAATTATATTGACAGCAATTATCAAAATATTTTTAAAAATAATTGTGATTTGGTAATACGTGTTTTTTATTAGCACATTAAATAATGAGATCTAGTGGCAGGTCTAATAATTATTGTAATGTTGAAGCACTGATGATCATGAACAATATTTTGAGAGATCTGCAACAGCTGTAACAAGGCATGAAAAACACCTGAGATTTCTGTCGGCGATGGGGCCACTAATGTCGCAGGGACTGGTAATACCACAGGAATTTGTGGCCTATATTCATGACGGGAAGAGCTATTACATTTTAATAGCAGGCTAATGATGGAGATAAAGATGTCATTTTTTTCTCATCCAAGTTCACAGACCCCAAGAATTGTACCCAGGGGTCCCATGGATTTCAGGTCAAGACCCCTGTTATTAGGAGAAGGTGCTAATGGCAGCTACAACAGAACCACAATAACAGAGGAGCACAATCCCATAGAAACCACCCCAGTCCTGGGTGTTCTCAGGTGGGGCAGGATGGATGTGCAAATTAGATCACTGTTTCTGGAGGGCTCTTTGGATGTGTGTTCTAAGAATCTTAAAAATGTGCAATTGCTTTAACCCAGCAATTCTGCTTCTAGGAAATAAAGATGTAGCCATTGGAAAGTTGAGTGTGAGGCTGTTTATCACAACCAGGGGCACAGCCAGCTTTTGTGGGTCTGGAAGCTTACACCATTTAGAGGGCCCAATTACAAAAAGGAGACAAAATCGTGAATATAAAATCGCTAGACCCTACCTGGGCATTTGGAAAGGTCCTGAGGACATGAAGAACTCTGCAGTCAAAGCTTCATCAGGTTCACTTGAATTAGCCCAACTACAGCCCAATTACATTATTAAGAATAATCTAAAATTAGAAACAACTGGAAATTGCATCAGGGTTTGATAGTAAATCATAGTTTATCCACACAAACGAATATGACCACTCATTTAAAATAACATGAATGTAGGGATGTACTTATTGACAAGATGCCCAAAACATAATATGAAGTGAAAACAGGTAGGTTATAAAATACTAGAGGCCCGGTGCACGAATTCATGCACGGGTGGGCTCCCTCTGAGTGGCCTGCAGGGATTGGGCCAAAACCCACAGTCTGCAGCTCCTACCTGCTGCTCCCACTCATCGTGACCCCACTGTGCCTGCCACACCCAATCAGTCCCAATTGGGAGAGGCTCACGTTGCCATAGCAACACTCATGAGCCCTGCATCTGGCATCTTCCCAAGGGGAGTGGCCTGCAGGATCAGGCTGAAACCAGCTCTCTGACATCCCCCGAGGGGTCCTGGATTTCGAGAGGGTGCAGGCCAGGCTGAGGGACCCCACAGGTGCACGATCGGACCAGGGAAGAACCAGGGGCAGGCTCCAGGGCGTGTCTGGCCCATCTTGTTCAGTCCTGGTCGGCTGGACTCCAGCAGCAAGCTAACCTACCAGTTGGAGCATCTCCCTGCTGGTGGTCAGTGCACGTCATAGCAACTGGTCAGCCAGTTGACTATCTGCCCCTGGTGGTCAGTGCACGTCATAGCGAGTGGTTGAGCATCCTTAGCATATCATTAGCATATTATGCTTTGATTGGTTGTTTGGTTGTTCTGCCATTTGGTCTATTTGCATTGCATATTACCTTTTTATTATATAGGATGTGAAAGATCCGAGTTGTGTGACAATTACATTAGTTTTGTGTAATGGGATGTTAAATGGGACTTTTCTGGTCTCAGAATGGCTACTCTCCCGCAGAACCTCAAAAGCAGCACCAGATGGGACTCAGCAGGACTCTGGCAGCAGTTGTGACACCCTAACCTCGTCACCTGCCTCCAGCCTCAAGCAGGCACTGACCTAGCGAAGGAGGATGGGTGCTGAGGCTTTCCCAGGGGGGAGATGTCCAAGCGCTGTGTGTCACCCTGCACGGCTCCAGCCAAATGACGTGGAGCTTAGAGGACACAGAGCCTGAGCCCACCTCTCCCAGGAAAAGGACCTGAAAGGAAGAGGATGGTGGGTGCTGCCCCAGTGATAGCCGAGGTGGGGATGGGATGGCTGTGAGAGTGTCCTGTGCTTCCAGAGCTTGGCAGCAAAAGGAAAGAATGTTTCCAAAAAAGGACCAGCTGGACACAGTGCCAGGTCACTGGGTGTGGGCCGTCACCAAAGATCTCTGTCCAAGAAGTCTGTCGTTTGCCTAGAAGTCTGCTGTTTGCCTATGGAAGCACTTCTCAGTTGGAATGGAGGGGGCAGGCACAGGTGGTCAGCCAGGGGTGTGTCCTCTGAGCCCAGGAACCAGCAGGATGAGACCGCAAAGAAGGCTCCACAACCCCAAAATGTCTGCCTCATGAGAGCAAGGGCCAGAGTTTGGACACCTGCCACTCAGAGGTGTCAAATGCCAGCTGACAACGATTCCGCTCCAAACAGACCTGTCACTTTTCCTTTACCCTCCCCAAGCCCCACTGAACCTGAACCTGAATCAAAGACGTGGACATGGACCACAGGCTTCTGGACTGTGTCTGGCTGGGAGCCGTTGGGGAGGAGAGAAGCTCTGAGAAACTCGGCTTGTTTGTGTAATTGAGATGTAATTTCCATTTGGTAAAATCCCCCCACCCCGTGTACAGTTCCATGTTTTGATAAACACAGTTGTGTACCCACAGTCAAGACGTAAGATGTTTCCGTCACCTGAAAAGTTCTCTTGTGCCCCTCTGCTGTCAACTCCAGCGTCTGTCCCCAGGCCTTAGCAACCTGTTCTTCTGTTATCCTTCTTCTTTCTGCAGAATGCCATGTAAATGAAACCCCACAGTACGCAGACATTTCCCTCTGGGCTCTTTCCCTTAGTATAATGCACTTGAAAACATTGATTCCTTCCTGTTACCGCGTGGTAGTCAGTCCATTGAGTGGATGTACCACAGTTTGTTAAACATTCACCTACTGAAAAACATTGAGTTGTTTTTTGGCTGGAATTATAAATTAAACTGCTAAAGCATTCACACGTAAGTTTTGGTGTTGACATAAGTCTTGGGTCAATACCTGGGAATGGGCGTGTTGTGTCTTGTGGCAGGTGTACATGTAACTTCCAAAGACTCTGCCAAACTGCTGTCCAAAGTGATTGTTCAATTTTTTAATTCCCATCAGCAAAGCACAAGAGTTCCAGTTGCTCCTCATCCTCACCAACACTTGGTATTGATATTGTTGTTTTTAATCCATTTCACAGGAGTGTGGTAGGAGACTAAAGATTTTGTTGTTGTTGTTAATCCTCACCTGAGGATACTTTTTCTATTGATTTATTTTACCGGTATTTTTTTTTTAGAGAGAGTAGGAAGAAGGGAGGGGAGGGGGGAGAGAGAGAGAGAGAGAGAGAGAGAGAGAGAGAGAGAGAGAGAGAGAGAGAGAGAGACATCGATGTGAGAGCAGTCCTTTATCAGATATGACCTTTGCAAATATTTTTTTCCAGAGACTGAAGTTTTCTTTGAATTCAGCTGGATTTTTTTTAAACTTCTAGTTTTGAAATAACTTTAAACTGTCAGAAGAATTGTGAAAATAATACAGTAACTCCCATATATCCTTCACCCAGACTCACCAACTGTTAGCTATTGTTAACATTTTGTGTTGTCACCTTCTGTCTCTAGATACACATGCTTTTCCCCAAACCATTTGAGAATATGTTGCATCATTACCCAAATATTTCAACATGTATTTCCTAAGGGGGGAAAAAGACATTCATTCTCTTACACACCATGAGTTATCAGTTCAGGAAATAACATTGTTATTATCTAGTCCTCAGTCCAGATCCAAATTTCATGAAATGCTTCAACAATGTCCTTTATAGCACTTTCCCCTCTGACCCAGGGTCCACTCCAGGATCATGTCTCGAGTCTTCTTTAGCTGGGGTGGTGCCTGGTCTCTCGTTGTCTTGTATGACATTGACACTGGGCCAGTTTTGTAGACTGGTTTTCAATCTGCGTTTGATATTTCCTTTGCCAGGTTCTGCATTTTTTGACCGAAATACCACAGAAGTGGTGTCTTTCTCAGATCACCACACCAGGAGTGCTTCATACTCCACTGAGCATGGCTTTTAACATGCATTTGGGGTGGGGGGAGGGGGGAGATACAATGGAAGGAGGATACTCGCCTTAAAATAGAGTTGGGAGGATGTCAGGGGATTTTACTTTCTTCTTTGACTTATGCATAGAGTGGCCTTTACCCAGCAAGCATTTGATCCAGTCACCCACCACCTCCAAACTCTGCCCTCTTACCCACTTCAAACTAGACCCTGGCCTTCGATGCTCCAGGGAAGGAGGTCATAGTCGAAAGGTAGAGAATATTACACAATGAAATCTTTGTCTTTTGGATTTCTAATATCCAGGTCCTCCCACTGAAGGGATTATCTAGGGTCATTTTCTTACTGAATGCAATTTTCACTCCCTCCTCATGAGATCCAATGACACTGTATTTTCACAGTTTTTATACAGTCAACTTATAGGATGTGTGAGTGATAAGAAACATGATATTTTAAAAAGTGAGAAGTCATCTGCTTCCATGAATTGACATTTTGAACTGCCTGGGGGTGGGGAAGAGGGGAAAAGGTGGCTCTTTTTTGTTTTGTTTTGGGTTTTTTCGTTGTTTTTTTCTCTCTCACCAAGACTGACAGCTGTCAAAGAGGGGCTGGGGGTGGGGGGACTGTAGACATCATGGAAATTCTCAGTGTGGCATCTTCAGAAGGAGGAGGAGCTTGGAGGCCGGCACCTCAAAGGGGAAAATACCTCCAAATCAGTCACCAGGCTGGTGTTTCTTCCTCCTAAAAGCCTCTTGTCTCTCCATCCTCGTGCCCTGAGGGTTCAGCTCTCACCTGGATCGTGGCCAGAGGCTTCTTGGTCTCCCTGTCTTCAGGCTGTTCTGTGGCTGAATGATCTTCCCAGGACCTGTTCTGTTTCCTCCTCATGGCTCCCCACTGCCCCACTGCCTCCCAGGTAAATAGGTTTCCTGAAATACTGACAACACTCATGGTTCCCCGCCCTCAGGTCCCACCCTGCCTCTGCCCCTACCAGTATCCCACACCCTAGCCCCGTGGGTGCTCACCCACCCCCGCATTGCCCTTTCTGGCCTAGGTGCCTTTGTCCATGCTGCTCCCCTCCCTGGAAGGCCTTCTCCTGATAGCTCTGCCTGTCCAAGCTCTGGACTGCCCTTCAAAGGCAAGCATTGAAGTTACCTCCTTTAAGAAGTCTTCTGCAAACCTCTGCTGAGTGGCTCCTATGGCCTACGTGCTGTGCCAGGCCTCGAAGAGACAACAATAAGAGTGACATGGGCCCTAACCACTTTGGCTCAGTGGATAGAGCGTCGGCCTGCGGACTGAAGGGTCCTGGGTTCGATTCTGGTCAAGGGCATGTACCTTGGTTGCAGGCACATTCCCAGTGGGGAGTGTGCAGAAGGCAGCTGATCGATGTTTCTCTCTCATCGATGTTTCTGACTCTCTATCCCTCTCCCTTCCTCTCTGTAAAAAATCAATTAAAAATATATATTTTTTAAAAAAGTGACATGGGCCTTGTCTCCAAGGGGTTCACAGTCCATCAGGGAGTGAAGAAATATACACACATAAGCAAGGACACATAGGTTGAATTAGAAGGAAAGGTTAGAAAAATGATATTTGCAGCAACAATTTTAAGAAGTTGCTTCTGTAGGTGGTATATTAGTTTGCTAGGGCTGCCAGAACAAAATACCACAAACTGAGGCAGAGGTGGGGAGCTTAAAAATACAGAGATATATTGTCTTAGTTCTGGAGGCTGGGTGTTCCAGATCAAGGTGTCAGGATGGCTGACCTCCCTCCCAGGGTATGAGGGAAGGGTCTGTTCTTGGCCTCTCTCCTAGCTCTAGTGGTTCCCTGGCTTGTGCAATTCCCGTCTTCAGGGGGAGTTGCTCCCGTGTATATGTCTTTGTGCCCAAATTACCCCTTTTTATTAGGGCACCAGTCCTGTTGGATTAGGGGTCCCATACTACTTCAGTATGATCTCCTCTTAACTAATTGACATCTGCCAACACCCCATTTCCAAATCAGGTCATACTCTGAGGTGCTGGTGGTTTGGACTTCAACATAGGAATTATTTTTTATTATTATTATTATTTTTTTTTGCAAGTGCAGGGGAGGTACAAAAATCAACTTATAGCAGTTGAGTAGAGGCCAGAACCCAAAAGAGCAGGGAAGGCTAGAACTGGAGACGCTGGCTCAAGCTACATTCACCCATGACAGGAAGGCAGCTATGAGGTCAGAAGAGGGATCTGGGGAAAACGCAGAAGCGGCTCATGGGATTTAGAAAGATAAGTTGTCTCTGTGTGGTATGCACTGTCAAATCTTCTGTGTTCCCACGAAAGCTACCTCTGCTCTACACAGTGGAGTGGGGGAGGGGGTTGCAGATGTGCTGGCCCAAAGCCAGGACAAGGTCAAACCAGCACTGCCCCCAGGAGGCCAGGGCTCCTGCGTCACATGGGCCAAACCACAGCCTGGAGGAGATGGGCAATCCTGCCTGAAGGAGCAGAGCGAGGAGGAGACGGGGCAGCAGCTTTGTGAGGGAAGAAAGAAGCAGACATAACGTTGCATTTGGCATCAGACTTGCACATGCATTCATTTCTGAGGGCACATTTGATTCTCAGAAACACCTTGTGGTAGAAATTATTGTCCCTCTTTTACTGCTTGGTCACACAGTGCACCGAGGCCTTGTACCTTGCTGTTTTTGGAGGAACCTCAGCTAAGAGAGCGACGCAGGCCCTGGCGCAAATGAGGAGGAACCCTTCCCAAGGAGGCCATTCTGAATGGACTCAGAGCCAGCAAAGCCGGATGGTTATGGACCATTGAATAGGGTCTTGCTTTAGAGGTGAAGCTGGAGAGGGGGGCCGGGGCGTATCCCAGAGGTTGGCGAGTTTGGGCTCCATTTAAGAGCAGAAGAGACATGCTTGGGTTTGTATTTCTGAAGGGCCACTTTGGCTGCTGAATGGAGGATGGATTGGCCAGAGCAATTCTAGGGTCAAGGACATCAACCAGGAGACCATCGTCGTAACTGAGTGTAGATTCAAGGCCCAGACGAGGGAAGTGGGGATGGCCTGGAGAGAAGATGACAGAATCCAGGGCAGTTCAGAAAGTGGAGCTGCAGGACTTGGTGCGATCCTGGATAAGTCAGGGTTTAGGGGCCGAGAGAGGTGGGAGAGAACCCATCAGGGCTGACTCCAGGCTCCTGTGTCGTTCCCTGGTGGAGGGGACATGGGGAAGAGTAGGGAGGAAGGGGACCTGTTGGGCATCAGCTCTGGTGGTTTACAAAGGTCTCTGGAGCACGTGGAGATGTGTGTGGTGCTCAGGAGGGCAGTTGTGCTTGAAGCAGAGGCATCCACCTAGTGACCTCAGTCGTGTCCCTATTTCAGGGCCCGTTCCTGCTGCTGAACCAAGAGGCGTGCTCTGGGTGACCTCAGGGTCCCGCAGCTCAGCAGGAAGAGCCTCTGCTGCTTCTCCTCTCCCGACTCCAGTACCTTCTTCACCCCCTGCTTGGAGGTGGAAGCAGACAAGCTGAGTCCAGACCTCTGCTCTCCCAAGGCCTACCGCCCCCCTTTCCAAGGAGGACACTGTGTTTCCTCTAGGCCCTGGGCCCCGCAGATCCAGCCTGTTCTAGGAGGTGGGAGATGTGGAGGGACCCGGTCCCAGACTTTGGAAACCTCCCTCTCATTGTCTGCACAGCAGTACCAGCTCCCAAACAATTCAGGATGCCCAGGGGAAAGCGGACTTTGCCAAGTGACTGCCCTCTCAGGCGGGAGTGGTTGAGGTGAGGGGACATCCCAGTGACTATGGAGAGCAAGGCAGCAAGATGGGAGAAAGGACCAGCTCGGTCCTGGCTGGGATTCCAGCAAGAAACGGAAGCACTCGAGGTGATGGGCTGAATGAAAAGATGGGCACGGTGAAGGGAACCGAGAGAAGGACAGGAGCACGCCATGGGCAACAGCAGGACACAGTTACCTTCCTAGGTCTGCAGGGTCCCGAGGCAGCAATGGTGTGTTCCTTCCGGAGCCAGGCTGGCCCTTGGAGCCGTAACATCAGGATGCAGCAGCTGCCAGCATTGTGGCCCCACCAGGAGGAACAGGGCCACCAAATGCTTTGACCTCGCCTCTCTTGCTGGTCTACTGCCACAGCCTCTTGTTGGCTGAACCTAACAGAAAGGTGATGCATCCACAGAAGTCAGCCTTCCAGGACACAGAAGGGATGGAGGACAGACCAGGGGCAGAGAGAACAGCAGCTCCCTGTGGGATCTGAGGGGAAGTGCCAGCTACACTGCTTTCCAGGTGTTCCGGGAGTTTTGTCACGTCTTCATTTTCCTCATCTGCAGAGTGAAAACAACACCAGGCTAGACGTCTAGCTACTCAGCTTCCCTCCCATGGTCACTCCCATGAATTTTATGCAGCAGCAGGCAGCCCCACCCATGTACACATAGGCAGGCCCACAGCACCCCAATGTTCACATGGGATTCCATGCTTTTTACAGTATCTTGATGTGCAGTGCTTGGAGTTTGAGGACCTGAGTCAGCTCCATACCCTCCTTTTACATATCTAAATCTTGATTTACTCACCTATTTAACAAGTCACCATAAAAAAATGTTCATCTTTATCCTTTTTATCCACATCCCCTAGTACCCAGTCTCCATGTGCCCTGAGATGTCCCTTCAGGAAAGAGCTGGACGCACTAATGAGCATGTACAACCAACTACAAATTCTTGCAAGGTGCAGGGAGGACTAACCATGAGTGAGGCAGCGAGTTTACATGGTGTATCTTGCTCATATCTGCATCCCTGGTACCTCCTCCTCACGGACAGAGGACGAACGTAGAATGGCTAAACTCTCGCCCTGTGCGTCTGTGTTTTGGGTACTCAGACCAAGCCTGGCGAACAGAAGGGGCACCCATGTGTGTAATTGGTCCATAAAAGGATTACTGAACTCAGTGGGGCCCAAAGGCCATATCTGAGTGTGAGGTTCATGACCCAGGAAAGCCAGCCACAGATCCCCGGGGCCAGGATCTCCCTCTTTGCATGTAAGAAGTGAAGGCCTTGGCAACAGCTGCAGCCAGCTGGCACCAGGTCCCGGCGAGAGTTATTGTTTGGCCAAAACAGGAAGCTGCCCGAGGGGAAGTGTGGCCTCGCCTCAGTGAACCCCAGAAGAATGGCCCCCGAGAACCGTGGGGACGTGCAGGCGGGCACGGGTGGTGTTGCAGCTGCACCCAGCCTCAGGCCCCGCAGTGGACCTCAGTTGACCCCTGTGGCCTGGTGCAGCGAGGACAGGGCTGGGAGCCAGGAGCCTGGGTTCTAGTGCTGTGTGAGCTTGGGCATGTCACTGCCCTTCTCAGGACATATCTTCCCTCTGTCAGCTGATGCATTTGAGCTATGCATTTGCAGCTGAATGGATCCCCATCTGGCTGTCTCATTGATCCCTCTGGCTGCCTGTTCCTGATGTCATCCAGTGCCAATGAGGCTCATGGGATGACCGTTTCCCACCAGGAGAAGAGAAACATGATGGCTCCATAGCACTTCACAACCAGTAAAGCTCCATCTCGTCATTTCATCTGAACCCCCAACAGTTATATCAAGAGATAAAGGTGGGGCCTTCTTGCCCCGTCACCAGGAGCCAGCCACCCCTCGCCTCTCCTCTCCCTGCCAAAGCCCAGGGGACAGAGTAGGAAGCGGGACCGTGTTCCCACGCAAGCTAATGGCCCTCGATTACCACAATCCAGCCGGCTTCCACTGCAAAGACGAGACAGAATTTAGAAACTTTTCTGTTTGGCTTGAAGACCAGAAAATCAGACCCTACGAGGTTGAAGACAGAGGTAATTTAAGAAACATCCACAGCAGTGACTGGCCCAATTTCTTGAAGAGTGCGTCACAGATGTTAGCTGTCCTTCTAAGATTCAAGATCGACAAGAAGCAATTGACTGGCTTCTTGGCTTAGCCGTTGGACTTGAATATGGAGATTACACTGAAAAATACAAGGACTTGGCAATGTGCTAATACAAAAGATGCTGACAATGCAGCTAAAAATGCAGAGCCATTGATCAATGTGGATGTTAATACTCCTGATTGTAAGGCTGGTGCAGTGGCTTTTGCTAACCTTCAGATTCAACGCCATGATGATTCCCTGGTAATGCTGAAGACGATTTGCGTTTTGGTCCAGGAGCGCCTGACCCAGGATGCAGGTGCTAAAGCAAATCAAGCAAAAGAGGGATTGCCTGTTACTTTAGACAAGCGTATTCTTGGTTTTCACACAGGAGATGCAGTTCTTAATGAAGCTGCTCAAATTCTGTGCTTGCTGCAGATAGAAGAGCTCAGAGAGCTACAGGCAAAAGTTGATGAAGCCATGGTAGTTGTTCAGGCAATTATTGCAGCCCCAAAGGCAGACCACAGACTGAGGGAAGTTGGAAGATGAACCTTTTAGGATTTCAGTCTCTCACCTATTTAGTACAGTTGGGAACCACGCACACCCTTGGTTTGTGTTTCAAAATCAAACACCTCACTTTCAAGGGAAGAATCCCAGAAGACTGGCTATGTTTTAGAGATTTACCATCATTGCTTTTTTTTTAATAAAGTTTGAGAAAACGGAGTTGAGAGTGGGGAGAGGTAAAGGTGGGATTCAGGGTTCCATCTCACAGAGGAGGACACAGAAGCTCTAAGTCAGGATTCGAACCCACACCCCTGGCCTTTATCCTGAAGCTCTTGGACAGCCTGGTTTGATGAGTGAATGTTCAGTCTGCAGAAGGAGATGGCCCTCCACGACTGCCAGGTGACTCTAGGCAGAGGGCCGCTCGCAGGGCAGGCACTGTGGAAGCCCAGAGGAAACAGCAGGTCCCCTGCCTGAGGGAGGAGCTTGACTGGAGGGATGGCAGCCTGCGGCCTGCTCAGTGTGTCTGCTGTGTTTTTATTTTTCTCAATTGAGGCCCTGCCACTTACCAACTGTGTGACCCAAGCAGGCCACTCCACTTTATGCCTCAATGACCTCAGTGGTCATTTAGAGATGACAGCTGTCCCACTGACCCTGGGCTGGGTGGGGATCCAATGAGCTGATGGGGGATGGAGGCTCATGGCCATGTGGATGTGCTTGGTTGTTCACCTCTTCCTTCCTCAGAGGACCCCAATTCTGCTCATCCTCCCTATCCCCAGGTTTAACACGAGATCTTAGTGAGTCAGCACACGGCATCCCCTCACAGGCTGTTATTGGTTGGAAACACTCAAGTCATCCTATGTGAACCAGAGAGAAAGGCTTACAGTCTGGGGTTGGGAGAGAAGTCCTCTCTTGCACTCTCCCACCAGTTGCTCACATGGAAGCCTGCAGCTCCCATTGCCACTGACTGGCAGCCGACTTTCATCCCTGAGGGGAGAGACAGCCATCAGGGGGCCACAAAACAACCAGCTGAAGATAAGAGAGAAATAGAAAAGTCTGTGATCCTGACGACAGCAGGACCTGCTGGAGGTGCTGGAGACACACACTCTGGACAGTGGTGGGAGATGCTACGGTTCCTTGTTTTATTTAGACTTTGGAGCCAGGGTGTTCTCCTACTTGCAGCCACAGGTATCTTCAGGGCGCTTCTCATCTTGCAGTGTCTGATGCACAGAGGCGATGGGGTACCCTCCCCCACGTTGGCCCACTCTTGATATTCAAGCTGGAAGGACAGTTGCGAAACCTCTGGGCACCAGGCCAGAGCTGATGACTATTCACAGCTTTTTGGAAGCTCTGCATTCTTTCCCGTGTTTCTCCAACCAGACGATTCCTCCCTTTCCACAACTGGTCTCTGGCCTGGCCCAGGCCACCCCACTGACATTAATGCTGCAAGATGGATGAGGCAGGGAGACAGAGAGCCTGGACTTTTGAGGCCCTAGCCCCAGATGCATTCTTTGTTCAGCCTGTTTTTTTCCCCCTTCGCTCCCCGCACGGACCTTAACCACTTTGCAGTCTTAAGGTTACAGGTTTCAGAACATAAGGGACCTTGAAGATGATCTAGTACAATCTCCTTGGTGTACTAAAATGGCAACTGACGCCCAGTGTAGGCCAAAGGCTTGCCCTGGGTCACATGGAGCTGGGACTAGAACCCAGATGTCTTGACTTCAGGTCCAGGACTCTTTCCCATATACGACAAAGAGGTCATAAATTGACATGACTTTCTTTGCGCTGATTAGGGATGATACTTGTTGTCTCTTGTCTTGATCCTCCTCTTCCATCCCTGTGGCTGCTGCTCTGATTCAGGCTTCATGGTCTCTTGCCGGGGTGTTGGCCTCATTCTAGAAGTCTGTCCAATTCCCATCTGCAATCCTGCTCCCAACACAGCAGCCAGAAGGCCGGTCCTTAATACCGACCAGATTCCATCTCACTTGCTTCACCACCTATAGGACAAGATCCCAGATCCATAGCCTCGCTTGAGGGCCTCTCATGATTGGCCACTGCCCAACACCAGCTGTCACATAAGACCTATATTCCTTACTGTGAACTCAGTTGATGCCTCCTCCCGTCAGCTCTCCCAGGTCCCTCCTTCTGTGAATGGCACTGCATCATGGGACCTTTCTTAGGATGGAAGGGTCTGATCCCAGCTGTCTGCTTCATGGGCCGATGAAGGCTTCCAAAGCAGAGATAATATCCGCTGAGCATCGCTACCTTCCCGCACTCTTCACCAGATGTGACCTTGCTTCTGTGCAGTTTCCTCTGGTTGGATCCAGGTTGTCTGTCCATAGCCCCATGAAGGCAAAGACCACAAGGGCAAATGATAAGAGAGTGATTCTTCATGCGTTCCATTCCACCCAACTGATCCCTATGCTGATCTGACTTGGATGTGACTGTATCTCTACTCAAGATAACAGACACCGGGAACCAGGCCAGGCCTGGGGCTTCGGGAAGAAGAAAAAATATGAACAATAAAATGGCAATAAGTACATAGCTGCCAGCAACTGAATCTAAAAATCAAAATAAATGAACAAGGAATCTAATGAGCAAATAAACTGATGAATAAAATAGACCCAGAGGTATGGATACATGGAACAGATTAACAAATCTCAGAGGGAAGGGGAGGGGGTGAGAAGAGATTAACCAAAGAACATGTGCATATAGGCATTACTTATGGACACAAACAATAGGGTGGTGATGATCTGTGGGTGGGGTGGGAACTGGTTGAAGGGGCATAATGGGGGTGAGGGGGAGAAAGGACATCTGTAATACTCTCAACAATAAAGATTTTTTTTTAAAAAGAGACCCAAACCATAAAATCTATACTAAAGCATTAAAAAAAAGGCTTCATGATCTCTTGCCGGAGTGTTAGCCTCATTCTAGAAGTCTGTCCAATTCCCATCTGCAATCCTGCATTAAAAAAAGAAAAAGTCTACTATGAACCTGTTTATTTTATAGTTGGAAAAAATTAGACAACAGTAAGAAAGGAGAACAACTCTAGTTCCAACTCTGTTCACAGCTGGACATGGGGCCTTGAACAAGTCAGGCATCCTTTTCAAGACTCAATTGCTTGTTCATTTGTTCCTTCCTTCATTCTAGAAATCTTTCCTAAGGACCCCATCTGTGCCAGCTGAGGACTATGGATCCCAAAGTTAATCAGAATCTAACGAAATAAAAAGATGTTTAAACTTGTTTGTAACCAGAGAAATACCAATTAAAACTGAGCCACGATACCATATCTCATCTATCAGTTTGGCAGAAACCCCAAAATTTAACAATGCACTCTATTGGCAAGACTGTGGGAAAACAGGCCTTCTTGTACATTGTTTGATGGGAATACAAAATTGTGGAGGGGAATTTGGTAAATTCTAGAAAATTACATACGTGTTTATCCTTTGATTCAGCAGTCCCACTTCCAAGAATCTAATCTGCAAAAATAAGACAAGATGTATGCATAAAGCTATTCATAGAAGCACCATCTGTAATAGTTAAAAAACAACAACTAGAAACCACACAAATGTCCATCATTGAGGAGCAGTTGCCCACACAAGGAATGACTTTGCAGATAAAAAAGAGAAGGAAAAGTATATCTAGATGCTGTGAGGATGTCGTTTCTAGGGTACACTGTTATAGAAAAAAGCAAAGTGGAATAAAAAATACATATAGTGCACTCTCATTATTAAAGAAAGGGAATAAATATTTTCTTTAATTTTAGGATGTCAGTTAAAATATAAAAAATAAAACTTTAAAATCGTTACTTATTGGAGAAGGGAGGAAATAGGGTAAAGGGAAAGGAGGTAGAAGCTAGACTTCTGTGAATATACCTCATTTTGTAGATTAACTTTAGAACCAGGTAAATGCTTTACATAAAAATAAAACAAAGCTAAACCCAAATAAAAGTCAGAAGCAGTCCCCCAAAAAATCAAAAGCAAAATTAAATAATTGAATCTGTCTATTGACTTCATGGCTTCCCCATGCCGAGTGGAGCCATTTGGAACGACTTAGAAACGTGGTGACCAGACTGCACAGCACTGGTAGGATATAAATTCTAAAGACAAAAAACTGCGAATAACTAATAAAGTGTCTTCAGTCATCATGTATGTTTGGTAATACAACTAGTATTGTTATTTGAAGGTTAGAGAAAGTGCAAGGAAACAAATCAGTCATAATGTTAACATTGTTAGGAAGCAAGATTTTCAGTATTAGAGAAAAGAGATACAAATATAAAATTAAAGAACTTAAGTAAAATCCTTATATCTTAGCTTTTATTTAAAATGTCAGTGTGAACTCCTGATATATATGTACATATGTACTTTTTTAAAGAAACCTATTTCCCAGCACTGTACGTTGAAAAACCTAAATGCTTTTCAAATAGCACTGAGCACCCCTAGCATTCAGTTTTGTGATATCTAAATACCTCCTTGGAGAAATAGCTGAATGAAGAAGGAGTGATAACATTAAAATATTGTTGTGTTGAGAATCTCCAACAAAATAGTGGATCTAGGCGATGGTTTTCAAAGGCTTCTAAAAGTGCAAAAATCAGACAACTAAGCCTAGGGTACTTTTGAGGCAAAGACACACGCCTCTATTTTTGCCAAAACTTTGAATCTGAATTTAATCAGATCTAACTACTAATTTCTAGGAAAGGCAAGGGACCAAAGACTCTGTCAAACAACACCATGGGGGACACTGTAGGAGAAGCCCGTTATGTGGAATAGTACAGGGGACAAATAACATGGTTTATTCAATGAATAAGTGGGATAAGAAGAGAAGGAGAAACTTATAGAAGGGAGGAGACAATAGAAGAGCTAACAACCAAGCGAAATGTATGGATCTTGCTTGGATCTTCGTTTTGAACAAACCGACTTTAAAAAGACCATCTATGAGGTAATTATGGAGAAATTTCAACATTACTGGATATTTGATGATAAAAAATGTTATTAAAATATAAGTATGAAAAATGGTATTCCAGTCATGCTCTTATCTTTTAGAAATACATACAATGATATTTATGGATAAAATGATTTGATCTTTTGAAGTTGCTCCAAATAGCCCAGTGAGGGAGAAGTTGGGGGACGTAAATGAAACAAGACTGGTTTCAGTCGGTGAAGGTTGAAGCTGGGGGAGGAATATGCAGGGTTCTTTGTACTGTCCTGGTTTTTTGTTTTGTTTTTGTTTTTGTATGCTTGAAAATTTCCACAATAGAATGTTGTTGTTGCTCTCAAGGAGGTGGGAAGGAGGACTTAGACATATCAACCAAAGAGACCAGTTCCCTCTAAGGTAGTGAGGGGGGCCTTGGTTGGGAGTGAATTCAGATAGGAATGTACATGTAGAGGTAGGAGTTTCCAGTAGAGGGAAGAGCAAGTGCAAGGCAGTTCCACATCTGGGGATGGCAAAATCTCTGCCTTGAGTGAACGGAGGGGCATATCAGGGTGAGAATAAGATGGGGAGTATCTTTGAGGGCCTCAAATGCCCAGCCAGGAGCCCCTAAAGGCTCTGTGTTTTAGCAATGCCACCCAGTCAGCTGGACAGATTGGAGGAAGAGATCTGGATGGGTGTGAGGAGACCTCCGCGGAACCTGGGCAGGGATTCTAGAGAGAGACGAGGAGGCCAGAGCTGGGGCATGCCTTGGGGGAGACTGAAGGAGACGGGCAGCTGTAGTGTGGAAGTGCTGATGAGAGAGGCAACCGTGCTCGGGTCAGTTATGGGCAGTTTGGTGGATGTTGGTGCCATTATTAAGACAGGGTGGGAAGAGCGAGTTACACCCCTTCACGTAAAGCCCTGGCTGGGGGCAGGGGCCTGGGTTCTGCCCCTGCTCTGCTGTCTGGCTGTAGACCCCAGGGCATGTCTTTGCCTCTTTCTGACCTCAGATCAGAAGTCCCCCAAATCTATCACCGGATGGATTTGTGCCCAGCCCATGCACGCATCCTTTTTGCCTTCAAAATCACGAGTTCTCATCTGGCCTTGCTGACAATCCAGTTGTGTGATGTCAATGGCATTTCCCTTCAGAAAAAGGAAATGAGGTTAGCAAGCGTGTTACCAGGAAAGGAAAGTGAGCTGGGCCCCACCCTCTGCAGCCCCATGCTCCCCCCGCAGAGCACGCAGGGCCCCTCTGCCTGACCCTGAGAACAGGACCCAGAGATGTCGCCGATCAGAGAGAGACACCAACACAATATGGGTTAAGTGTCGGCTGCTACAACTTTGATTTCTGAGCAGGGCTGCTCCCAACAGAAGCAGCACCCTCTCCACTGCCCATGGCCCAGCCCCTGGCCACACATGGAGACTGAGCTCACGGGAAGTTCCATGGGGGCTCATTAAATGTCAGCAAGGCCCTGAACATGAGCTCTTGGTCTGTGAGGAATCTGAGGACCAGGGAGGAGAAGGGACAAGGCCAAGGTCACAAGTCAGCCCCAGATACAGGTCACATGGCACCTGGGGTCAACAGTCCAGAAAGCCTGTCATGCGGCAGGACTCCCAGAATGCTCTGCTCCTGATGGGTGTCCCCAGAAGGTCTTTTTCCAGTTAAAATGATTAAGCGCCTTTATTAAATGAAACCACTCCAACCTTTAGCTTGTGACAATCTGAAATTCCTTAAAATGCTGTTATGAAGACAAAATGAAAACAAATTCCAATCCATTCAATAAAGTTGTGGTATATTTTGAACTGAAAGAAAAATTAATAGCAAATTGATACATTTGGTATGTTTGGCATAGCAGTCATTTGAAGATTAGTCACCTGGCAAATTGGCCATCAAGTGAATGTATTTTTAGAAACTTGAGTAAGAGCCTCTCACTGATCTACCCTTCATCCCTCCTCCTGACGATGAGTCCCATGGGCAGGACCGGGTCCAGCTGCCCTCTTTGCCCCTAACCATGGCCCAGCGCATGGCACGTAGTGGGATTGGGCGTTGGCAGTCAATTGTGTAGTAAACTGATGTTAGACCTGCATGTCCTCAAGGTCACAGGATGGAAAAACCCCTCACCTTTGCTCTTATTGCAAAAGTCAACTTGGGTCATACTTTCCACTGTCCCCCCTGCAGGGAGGGCGTCTGGTTCGCCCTCCCACACACCCAGGGGCTGGGGTTTTCAGGTGAAGCAGAACTAGGTGTTTGTGCCTCTGTACCTTTGCAGGATTGTTCAGCGACAAGGGGGCCGGAAAAGGCAGTGTGTACTGGCAGGGTGCAGCATTGCCGAGCTTGTGTGTGCGTGCATGCAATGGTGCGCGTGTGCACATGTTTCCATATGCAAGTATGGACAGCTGTGATGTGCAGTTCTGTTTTGAATATGCAGATACCTGTGGATAGTGTTTATTGCTATTACGTATGGAAATGTGTCATGAAGAATATATGCATATCCATGTTTGCATAGGCATGTGTGCATATGTCCACATATGTATACAAGCTTTCACAATGCAAGTACATTGAGTATATGTCCCTGTTTATCTATGGAAGTGCATATATTTGGGTAAGTGTAAGTATGCATTTATTTAGGCTTTTTGCATAAATATATGTTGTGCATTTATGTTAATCCGTGAGTGTATAGAATATGTGTGCATGTTGGTGTAAAGTGTGTGTGTGTGCTCTGTAGGTGCATCTTAATGTAAGAATATGGTATGAGATGTATGTAAGGTGCCTGTGGACACATGTGCATGAAGATCTAAAAATGTATGCATGAGTCTGTGTGTGAAGCTTGTATGTGCACATACGAGATATGTTGTGGTGCGGATGATGCATATGGTTGCAGGCATGTATACACGCAAGCACATCCTTCTTGCCCTTTATTTTTCTCTTGGGGAATGACAGGGCTTCTGAGTCCTACAGTGGCTGGTGGTTCTTCCAGGAACATGGTTTCCTGGGCCTGAAAAGTGAGAAGATCAGGAGCCCCGTGTGAGTGAGGAAGTGGGGTGGCCTGAGGCTTGGGCTCCTCTGAGAACTGTGTGGACACCCCAAGTCCACTGCTGTGGACCAGGCTGGTGGAGGGGTTGGGACATCAGGGGCCTCTGACCTCGCTGTGTGCCCTGTGGAATGTCACTGCCACCTCCAGTCTTCAGCCCACGCCTCGTGGTTTCCAATTTTTTTTTTTTTTTTTTGTAGTAGAGCCAAAATAAAATCCCGTGGAAAGCAGATGAGTAAGTGGAGAATGCTGCGGCTAAAGGCTGGGTTTGGGGAGGGACAGGAGGGGTCTCTATGGAATATAGTTCTGAGCTCTGAGCCTACACTGCTCCTGGGCCTTTTCAGTTTACATTCTCTTTTGTAGTTTGAAAAACATACCCACATCCATAATCGCAGCTAATTCTCAAGAACTTCTTCCTGTCTGTTTAGAAAAGCTGGAAGCAGAACAGAGAAAAGGGCTGGTCCTGGCTCCACTCCTGCCCCCTCTTCTATGTGGGCAACTTCTACCCCATCAGCTACCCTCACGGCCTCTTCATGTGAGGTCACATGAGTCAACACCTGGAGATGTTCCATTCAAAGCCGGCTCACTGTAAGCAGCCCCAAACGCGGGCTATTGTGTTGATGATTATCCCCATTATACAGGTGCAGAAATTGAGGCCAGGAGAGGCCTTCTGAATTGGTGTGAAGTCAGTCTGGAGATACTGGGAAAGACTGGGCCCATCCCGACCTCAGATGCCCACCCTCTGTCACTGGAAGCACTTTTTTATTCTTCCAGGCTTGGCCATCCCGTGGTAAACCCCACATGTGGTTCTGTGGTTGCCCACACAAGCCTAAAAATAGCCCACAGGACGCCGGGGCTCCCCCTTGGTGAGTGGCAAAAGGCCCAGGGACTTGCTCTGCCTCACAGATGAGCAAATCCTATCTAGGGAAGACTGTCATCTGGGTACCAAGTGTGACGTGCTAGAGGCTGTGCCAACCTGTAGCAGAGATTATTTCATTTCATTGGTTTGCTTTTTAAAGTCTGTGATGTCCCATTAGACCAGCGGTTCTCAACCTGTGGGCCGCAACCCCTTTGGTGGTCGAGCGACCCTTTCACAGAGGTCACCTAAGACCATCCTGCATCTCAGATATTTAGATGACGATACATAACAGTAGCAACGTTACAGTTATGAAGGAGCAACGAAAATAATGTTATGGTTGGGGCACAATATGAGGAACTGTGTTTAAAGGGCCAGAACGTTGAGAACCACCGCAATCGACAGACATGAAAATCAAGGTTTAGATGAATGAAGTGGCCTGCCTAAGGTCAAGCAGCTTCAGTCAGAACCCAAATTGTTCTGATCCAAGGTCCATGTTGTTAATACCTCACCCCTTCCTGATCTTGACCCTGGGGACAGCTGGTGCAGAGGTAAGACCGTTAGAACTGCATTGGCTTCAGATCCTACCTCTCTGGTGACTCCTTGTGGCCTGGGTGAGCCCTTACGTCTCTCGGTCTCAGTTTCCTCACCTGCATCATAAGGACCTCATTGCCCATGATGTAGGACCATGGTGGGGATTGAAGGAAACAAGGCATGGAAGTGTCCGGGGCAGGGCCTGGCATGTAAGAGGGGCTCAGTAAGTGGCCTTTCACTGTCTCTCCCCCTCCCGCCACTTAGTGCCATGCTTCCAAAGTTGGGGTGAGAGGGGCAGTGTTGGTTGAGCCTCTGCAAGTGTCTTGTCAGGTCATGGAAGTGGAACTACTGGTGAGAGGCCAGGAGAGGGGGTCCCTGCGATAGGGGATATTTTCAAAAAATGGCCTCAGGAGTATGTTCAGGTCCACGTACTGAAACCTTGTCATTCTTCACCAAGAGATGAGCCTATCGCTCCTACCTGTGAAATTGTGCAGAACGTTGCAACTTCGTCAATGAATGGAATGTGGCCGACGTGACATTACGTAACTTCCCAGGCTAAATCTATAAAGGTGATACAGCTTCCACCTGTCTGTTTCTCTCTCTCTGGAATCCAGCAGCCATATTGTGAGGAAGCCCAAACCATAAGGAGAGACCACAGTAGGTGCTTGGGCCAACAACCTCAGTTAAAGTCTCAGCCAATAGTCAGCTTCAACCTCTGGACATATGCATGAACAACTCTTTAAAAAATTTTAGTTCCCAAGCTGCACACCACCCCAGGTAATGAATGTCAAGTGGAAGAGAATGAACTCTCCCCTCTGAGCCCTGCCCAAATGCAGATTTGAGAACAAAACAAATGTCCTTAAGCACTAAGGTTTTGGTACATAATTCTCGGTAACAGGAACAGCCCTCCTTCCCCCCGCAGCCCTCTGAGTCACCCAGCCAGGTAGGGCTAAGCTCCACCCTGTGTCCCACTCCCACTCCCACAGGCAGAACCTGGAGGCAGCCCTCTGTCCACTGCTGAGCCTTCCACGCCAAGCTTCGCAGCCCTGGTTCAAAGTCCAGCTCTGTCCCTTCTCAGTTTCCTCTGTGCCAAATGGGAGTTCTGATAGTGCCTCTCAGGAGTCTGGGGATTCATGAAATAAAGTGCCTGGCACATAATGAGCACTTCCGAGGTGGATGCAGGGAGGTGAAGCTGGAGAGAAAGGAAGAGGTCAAAGGCGTGGCCCAGCCGGACTTCGTCAAGGGAGAGAGGAGGACTGGGTCTCAGGGAGCCTGGGGAGCAATGGGTCTGGTGGACACTGAGTGTGAGAAGCCCAGCTCTGTGCAGGCCCGATGGGTCCCCAGTTTGCTCTCAAAAGGACTTGAGGATGTGAGGGCGATCTGGCTGCGACATCTGTCACCCCATTGATCACCAGGGTTGATTTGGGTGATCTGGCTGGCTAGGCGGGTGTCCCTCTCCTCCCTCACTGATCCATGTGCGTCCCACCCGAAGCTGTGTGCTCGGTCGAAGAGGATGACCTTCCCCCCAGAGGAGAGGACCGGTCTTTGGTCAAGGGTATACGAGTAGCTGCGCTCCCCTGCTAGAACCTCCAAACAAGCTCTCAAAATGACCTGAGACATGGGAATAAGAGGATGGGACTGGACAGGTCCTGGCAGGACCCCGTGAAAGGTGAATGCGGAGGGGGCAGAGGGGAGGAATGGAGAGCACCGCAGGCAGGAGCTAGAGGAGAGGGAGAGAGGGAGCCACACCAGGGCCAGGTGGGCTCAGCCACACCTGAGCATGGATTCTCAGAAACCCAGGCCGCCCTCCCTGTTCAGACAGGGCCCGCCCAGCTCTATCTAGGGAGATAAAGCCACGGCAGAGGCTCCCGGACCAGAGGCGTCCTTATCTGCTGCTCTGTCTGCAGTACTTGGGAATGTAGACACGTCTGATGTGCCAGACACAGGGTGACATACAGCAGACGTGCAGGAGTGAGTCCCCCATTCTCTCTCCACAGCACGCACGTGGGTAATGTGGGACCCCAGCTTCACACGGCAGGACACCGCGGGCCTCGGTCTCCTCTAACGCCTGGATGGGCTTTTCCCTTCAAGTCACACCTGGATTTGGAGGGGCCTCAAGGAGACCTTTCTATTGAGGCCATGTTGGCCAACGTGTTCCAGGCGAGCCCAGCACCGAGAAGCAGGGCCTGCAGCCCAATGTGCCTGTGTGGCCTCGAACAAGTCCCTCCGCATGACCAACAGGCTCTGCTCACTCACAGGGACGTGCACCGAAACCCCTGCTGGGCCAGGCACAGGGCTGGGCCCCCGGGTAAAGAGGGACCCTGAAAACACAGCCCTCTGGCCCGGCTGGATCGGCTCAGTAGTTGAGCATCAACCTATGAACCAGGAGGTCACGGTTCGGTTCCTAGTCAGGGCGCATACCTGGGTTGCGGCGGGCTCACTCCCCAGTGTGGGGCGTGCAGGAGGCAGTTGATCAGTGATTCTCTCATCATTGATGTTTCTGTCTCTCTCTCCCTCTCCCTTCCTCTCTGAAATCAATAAAAAAAAATATGGGGAGGGGGAAGGGAACAGCCCTCTGGAGTTCTCTTTCTGGTGGGCAAGATAGACAAACAGGTAAACATCACAATCACAATCACAACTTTTCTGAGCACTTATTATACACCAGGCGTGGTTCTGAGTGATTTTCACCTATAAACTCGTTTCAGTCCCACACACATCGTGGTGTAACGTCGATTTCCCTTTCACAGAGGGGGAAGCCGAGTCACAGGGAGGGGACGCACAAGTCCCAGAGCTGGGATTCAAGACCAAGAGGCCTGACTCCCTGGAGACGAGAGGAGAGCTGTGCTGAGGGCTCCATCATGACCAGTCGGTCTCTCCTGGCTGAGCGAGAGTGAGCTGGGAAGGGACAAGGGAGAGAAAGGGCTCAGAGCACAAGGCTTTCCCTGCTGCCTTCCTCCTCACACCCTTCCCCCACCCTCCTCACCCCTGCCTGCCCAGCTGTGCCGGGGCCTGTGGCTTGGAGCTCCCAGTCTTGCTGTGGCCCCTTCACAATGACATGCTCCTGGGGTCCAGAGGTGTCAACATCAGGCAGCGGGAGCAGGGGCTCGGGGTCAGATGGACGGAGTTTAAATCCTGGCTCTGCTCCAAGGCGGTGGAGCAATGCTCAGCAGTGCCTCATTTCCCCGTCTGTAAAACAAGGTGTGTCCTACATGATCACCCGTGAGTGCGGCTGACATTCCAGACTCTGTGTGAACACCGGTAACTGTGACTGCACCAGCAGAGATGCAAGCAAGGGGCATGGGTAGCCATGAGAGGAAGATGCAGCATCTGTTGGGCCTTCCGGAAAAGGAGGCATTGAACTGACACCTGAAATAGATTTCTTCCTTTCTCCATCATCTCTGACTTCCTTGAGCCCAAGATCTGGTTCCTGGGCTACGGGGCTCCCTAGCTGGACAGGAGGCTGTATGTTTGGTATCACAGGGGTTCGGGTCAGGGTTTGACAGGGTACAGGGGGCGAGGTGGCAGGGGGGCACCTTGTAGGAAAATCTTTAAGGGATGTGATCCTTGAAGAATGGGTATGTCCAAGCTGTCCAAGCATTCACCTGGCCAGGGGAGTCATAGATCATTCCCCACCCCAGGTCCCTGACCTTAAGCCCTGACCTTAAGCCCTGACTGTAAATGGCAACAATGATGGATTATCCAGAAACTGTTTGCTTATCCATAGCCCCTGGCACCAGCAACGCCCGAGGGAAGCTCCATACATTCCAAAGATCCCTTCCTCCTACCCAACCCCTCTCCTCCCTTACCCGCCCCAGGCCTTAAAAACCCAGCCCAGTTCGGTCCAGGTGCGGCTCCACCGGCCCCTCTCCCTTCCCGGGACGGTGGACTCGTCCATTTGCTCCTAATAAAGCCTGGCTGATTTTCCATTTGGCTCAATCTTTAATTCTTCGATGGCTTAATTAAACAGGGTAGGTATTTGCCAGGCAGACCAGAGGGAGGAGAAGAGAGTCCTGTGCAGAGAGGGCTGGGGACCGAAGCTTGGAGGCGGGAGCCCAGCAATCTGCCTCCTGTGGGGAGGGCTGGAGCACGGGGCTCACAGCAGGAACGTGAAGATGGGTCTTGAGCAGCAGGCTGAGGAGCTTGGGCTTTCCCACGGGGCTGCTATGGAGCCTGGGAGGATTTGAGGGCAGGAAGGGTGTGATCAGAACTATGTGCTCAAAATGTGTCTCTGGCTGCGGGGGGGCGATTGGACTGCCGTGGGGAGATGGGTAAGAGGCTGAACGGCCACGAGATCGCAAGTCTGGAGATGCAGGTAAGAGAAAAGGAGGCCTGAAACCAGTCCAGGGCAGGGGGCGGGGAGGGTCTCTTTCAGAGGTGAAGGGATTGTCCGGGGAAGGAGGGAGGCAGGGGGCCTCAGGGGTCTGGCTCTCTTGGGCACGGTGTTCATGACGGTTCCAGCACGGACAGACTAGAAGGTGAGGAGTAGTCCTCAGGCCCAGTGACAGGTTCTGTTTGGGACACACAAAACATGGTTCTGTGGGGCCACATTCTGGGCTCAGCTCTGACCATTTGAACACAGCCTCCGGGCATCCAAGGGGGACGCAGGGTGGGGAGAGGGTAGGAAAGGCGTCATGAAGATACCAAGGAGTCGTCCTCTAAGGTGTCAGGAGAAGAGGCCACAGAGGTGGGGGCAACAGAAGCCCCTCAAGCAGGAGAAGTCCCAGGGTCCATCCCTGTCTGTGGGCTGGCCTGTCCCTACAACTGTGGATGATTGGGTTGGAAGCGGCAGAAACAGCGCCCGGTGCTGGGCCAGAGGGGTCAGACTGGGTTCAGTAGCCTCACTACTTGAGCTCTGGGCCGGGAAGAATTCAGAGCCAAGACTCTAACTGTAAGAGAAAATTTGTTTGGGAAATCATAGGGGGAGAAGTAATTTGTAGGAGAAATGGGCTAGGAAACAAGTTATAGTCATAAAGGAAGGGCCCTCAGTGAGGAAGGTGATGGTAACGCACGTGGGGGGAGGGGCAGCAGAAGAGGAAGCACAGGTGTGCTCCTGGGAGGGACAGCGCCCTGGGTCCTCCCTCCTCAGGTTTTAAGGGTGGAGGTTTTAGGGGAGCTCCCAGGGGAAGGTCTCAATAGAACATGCAGCAGCTGTCCAGGTGCGTCCTTTCAGGGTCAGGGCCTCCACTGATTGGTCAGCTCCAAGGCAGGGGGTGATTACTCAGTGCAGCTGGTCCTGAGGTCAGCCGTGGCTTCGCTTGTCTGGTTTTGCTGCTTTTCTGGGCCTGAAGCCGAGGCCTTTAGGGAGGAAAGGTTAAGGGGTCCAAACCCCAAGACCAGTGATATGCGAGGGGAGGGAAGATCATCCTTTGCTCCTCCCTAAGCATGAGGTCCCACCCTACAATTGTCCTTGGGCTGCACCCAGGGATTTCCACGCTGGTGACCTGCTGTACCTGGCTGTTGTCCTTACTCTGCTCATGGCCATCTAACTGCCGACGACAACTTGAGCTCCATGGGCTTCTGTTCTGCGTATGAAGTGGGGGGGGGGGGGGGTTTGAACCAGAAGACCTCCAAGCCTCGTCCTTCTCTTTCTGACTTTTCCTGGATTTTTCATTTTCCTCTTCCCCTTACTGTCCATTTGGCCTTCTGTAAGGCTTCCTCTACTCTCGGCCTTAGCCACGCCCACAGATCCAGAGCCTGTTGCACAGGCAGCCTCAATGTTTGTCCAAAGGAATCTACTCTCAGCCTTGCCCCTCTGCCCTCAATTAGTCAGCTCCAAAGTTTAGGACACAGCCGTCTGCCCCAGCTCTCCCACTCCCTGACCCCCTGAGTACCCTGGAGCCGGGAGGAGCCTCCTGCAGGCCTGAGGATTTCCTTCCAATCTCAGGATTAGAGCCAGTTCCTCAGTAAAACCTCATCATCCCCAGAGCGGGGGTGTGGCGGCTCTCAACAGACCCTGGAATTCAGAAAGAAGGCAGCTGGTGGCAGAGAGATAATGACCTTCATCTGGGTTTTTTAGTTTTCTTTACAAGTCCTTGGATGCCATCAGGTAGACCCCCCTAACCCCCTGCCTGCTCCCCCTCCCCACCCTCATACACACACACTCACACACCCTGGCCCTGTGAGGACGGTAGAACAGGGAGAGCCATTGCTGTACAAACACAGAATTCTAGGCTCTGAGAGGGGGGAAATGACTGGCCCAGAGTCACACAGCGAGGGACAAAGCTGGGACTTTCGCCTTGACTCTGCCACAGAGACTTCTGACTCTTGACGATTCCCCCAGTTTCTCCAGAAGTCACATGCTATCCAAGGGTCTCCCCAGGCAGATGAGAGAGAGCAAGAAGAGGGGCGGGACAGGACGGTATGAGCTTGGTGAGCCTCATGCCATCACCTGCACCAGGCGAGAGCTTCACCCTGCTCTGCCTCCACGTGGATTTGAGGCCCTGCTATGACCCTCAAGTCCCTGGATGGCCTGGCCTCACTGGCCCCAGTTCTCCCACTCCCTGACCCCCTGAGTACCCTGGAGCCCTCCAGCCTCTTCTCTGCCCTCTTCCTTCTTTTGTTCTATAGGTTCCTGCGACAAGGTCTTCTTTACTTCCTTACACATACCAGGGTTCCAGCCACAGGGCCTTGGCATGGCAGTTCCCTTAGCTTAGGAGACATGCTCCAATCCCCAGCCCCTTCCATGGTCATAGGTAAGCCTCTTCATCCTTCCATCTTTTAAACATAACAGACTTATTAAGATATAATTCATATATCATACAATACACCTGTTTAAAGTGTGTAACTCAATGGTTTCGGTGCCTCTACAGATTGGGGTAACTATCACAATCATTAGAACGTTTGCAAAACCTGTACTCGTCAGCAATCACTGCCCTGCCCCCAATTTGGCATCACTAATCTAATTTCTGTTTCTATGGATTTGCCTCCTCTGGACATTTCGTGTAAATAGAATCATACAATATGTGGTCTTTTGTGACTGGCTTCTTTCACTCAGCGCAGCGGTTCTCAACCTGTGGGTCGTGACCCCTTTAGGGGTCAAATGACCCTTTCACAGGGGTCGCCTAAATACACCCTGCATATCAGATATTTACATTACGATTCATAACAGTAGCAAAATTACAGTTATGAAGTAGCAACGAAAATAATTTTATGGTTGGGGGTCACCACAACATGAGGAACTGTATTAAAGGGTCAAGGCATCAGGAAGGCTGAGACCCACTGACGTGATGTTTCCAAAGTTCATCCATGTGGTAGCCTGTATATATGTACTTCCTTTTCATTGCTGAGCAATATTCCATTGCATTAATGATATCACATTTTATTTATCCATCCATCAATTGATGGACATGTGGACTGTGTTCGCTTTTTAGCTAGTATGAGTAATGCTCCTGTGAACATTCATGTACAAATTTTTGTGTGCACGTATGTTCTTATTTCTCTTGAATATATTTATTTCTAGGAGTGAAATTGCTAGATAATATCGTATCTCTATGTTAAGCCTTTTCAGGGCCTGCCAGACTGTTTTCCACAGAGGCTGCCTCGTTTTCATAGCAACTAGCGGTGTTTCAGGGTTCTAATCTCTCCACAGCCTCATCAATGCTTTTTGCTACCTTTCTTTAAATAAATAGCCAGGCAGTGAGTATAAAGTGGTATTTCACTGTAGCTTTGGGTTGCATTTCTCAGATGGTTAAAATGTCAGAATATCTTTCGAGGACTTACTGGCTATTTATAGACCTTCTTTGGAGAAATGCCCATGTTGAGATTAGGTTATTTATCTTTAATTATTGGTTTATAAGAATTCTTTTTATATCCTAGATACAAGTCCTGCCTCAGATATATGATTTGAATTTTTTTTCCTCATTCTTCATCGTGTTACTTGAAGCATAAAAGTTTTTAATTTTTATGATATCCGATATTTTTAATTTTGTTTTTGTTGCTAATGCTTTTGGTGTAATTTCCAAGACATCATTTGACCTTAATCCAAGGTCAAAACCATAAATAACTATGTTTTCCTCTAAGAGTTATATAGCTTTATTTTTTATATTGAGATCTTTGATCAGTTTTGAGATAATTTTTAATTGATGGTGTGAGGTAAGTGGTCAACTTCATTCTTTTTAAAAAATATATATATATTTCTTTATTGATTTCAGAGAGGAAGGGAGAGGGAGAGAGAGAGAGAAACATCAATGATGAGAATCATTGATCGGCTGCCTCCAGCACTTCCCCTATTGGGGACTGAGCCCGCAACCCAGGCATGTGCCCTTGGCCAAAATCAAACCTGGGACCCTTCAGTCCGCAGATCCACTGTGCCAACCAGCTAGGGCAACTTCATTCTTCTGCATGTGGATGTCCGATTGTCCCAGCACCACTGGTTGAGAAGACTATCCTTTCTCTCACGGAGTCCCCATGGCACCATTGTCAAATCTGATCGCCTGTAAATGCCATTCGTCCATCTCAACTCATGCATCACTTCCTCAGGAAAGCTTCTGCAGACCCCCTCCTCACTGTATGTAAAACAGCTATGTTTATCTGTAGGATGTACTAGTCATGAGCTCACACTCCGAAGCCAGACAGCTGAGGTGCAAATCTCAGCTCTGCCACATCCTAGCTGCCTGCTTTACTGTTTCCTTTCTCTGTACCTCCATCTCCTCATCTACACATGGGGGACTTACTTACCTCACAGGGTTGTCACCAGAGTTGATACTGTGTAAAGTAGATGGCAGGTGGTAATAAGGTCGAATGTAGGAGATCTTATAAATCAGTGTCATCTCCTTATACTTTAAGCTCCACGAAGACAGGAAGTCTATTTTGTTTTTCACGGAATCCTCGGCTTGGCACAGGGAGGGTGGATACCTGCTTGTTGAAATAATTAGTAATGAAGGTGCATGTGCATGAATGAATGAGCCTGGTAACAGGGTGCTGGTCCCACCCTCACACTGTCTGACTGTACGACTTTTCCAGACTCTAAAGCCAGCCCATTGGATATACGGTGCTTTCCTTCCTTTCTCTATTTGGATGCACAGCTCTCTCTTCACTTGAAATCAGAGGAACCCAACAGATAAGGCCGATGAAGAGGCTGCTGTGAGAGAAGCCAGGGCAGGGCCCAAGAGCCCCCTCTCCTGAGCACCAAAGGTCCTCCAGAACCCCCTGGACACAATGTGAAGATCACCATCTGGGATGGGATCCTACGTGCTCCCCCCGGCTGGGCTCTGAGAAGCCTGTGATTCAGAGGCAGCTGACGTCTGAGGCTCTTAATTCAGCCCAAATGCTGGAGGTCTGGGTCCTGCGGCCTGGGAAAGGGGGAGGGCACATTCCAAAGGGGAAAGCTCTTTCTTTCTTCTGCCCCGGGAGGGACAAGATGAACCCCGAAGTTGCCTGAGCAAGTACGTGGCAGAGCAAAAGTTCAACCCCGGGCTCCTGACTTGAGTCGGGACTATCTCTTCAATAGCTGCTTCCAAGACACTGTGATGGGGCAGCCCCGACCAGCAGGTGCTGGGGGTCAGCCCACCTCTGTGGCCTTTGGGAGGAGGGAAAGCCCCAGGAGAGGCCCTCCAGGGCAGGCCCCCTGGCAAGAGACCTAATTCACCCCCCAGGTGGAGGTCCCGACCGCAGTTGGAAGGGCGACCCTGGGAAAGGAGGGGAGGAGGTGGGTCCCCAGCTGGCAGGTTGGGAACATGAACTTTGGGCCAGACAAATCTGCCGGAGTTACCACGAACCTCTCAGCTCTCAGTGTCCCCTGACCTCATGACAGAGGACAATAACACCCGCATAGCTGGGTTGTTGTGAGGGTGAAATGTGGCAAAGACTCGGCCCTCTTAGCCTGGTGTGAACGTGGTTATTATTGGTGTCCTCGGTGCTGGGGAAGCTGTCAGCTGGGCCCCACAGGAGATGCTGGGCGTCTCTGATTAGAGAGATCCAGGCTCATAAAGACCCAGACTTTCAGCATTTGGGCTGAATTAAGCCGCTGGCTTCACTCCCCACCCCGTCTTTGAGTTCACTAGGAGTGCTTTGTTCTAGGAACTACACTGGAGGAAAAAGGACTGGGGAGCGTCACTGGTTAACTGGAGAGTCACTTGGGGTTCATTCAGATTTCCTTTGTCTAGTAAAGACCAAGAGGGTAGACGTGGAGACGGGAAGGGAGGACGGGGCTGCCGTGTCACCTTGCTTTGACTCCTAAATGCAAATTATCCAGGGCAAGTCACTCAACCCTTACGAGCCTCAGTTTCCTCAACTGTAAAATAGAGGAAGGGGAGCAGCTGCGTGTGAAGGCCCAGCCGCTGCTCCAGCTGCTGAGGTGGAGCTCCTGTTTGGGGCCTTCAAAGTGAGGTCTACAAGGTGCTGACAAAAGACCCCTTCCAGGCGGAGCAACCTGGGAGCACTTCCTGGAGGCAGTGGCTGGGCCCAGAAGGATGAAGACAGTCCAGGTAGAGAGAACATCGTGAACCAGACTATGGCAGTGAGAAACCATCAGGCCCAAAAAGGGAGTTGCCATAAGGATGGTGAGATTCGTGGCGGGAGGACCAGGGAGGTGAGGAGGGGCAGGAGGGTGTGGCAGGGAGCTCAGGCGACCTGCTCCGACACCTGCAAGGGCAGGATGCCAGCTGGGGCCAGCCAGCCCTTCTGGCGTCCTGGCTGCTTCTGGGAAAAGCTCTGGATCTATTCTCAGAGCTCCCGAGGGACGGGGAGGGCCGAGTGATTCAGGTCTGCTCTGCTGTTGACACAGCTTCCTGACCCGCGTGTTGAGGGGCAGGTTCCCAGAGCACGTGGCCCCCCACACCCCCCCCCCCCCACAGTCCCGAGCGACCCACAGAAGGGTCAAGGGAAGTGGGTCTGACCCACGCCTGAATTATTCATCCAAGGCCCGAGAAAAGCCAACAGGAGACGCCCACTTCAGTAATAAAAATAACAATTCCTTAAATGTGATCAGAAGCCGAGACTGCCTCCTGTGAGGTCACGCTGACCACCCTCCTTC
>PVJC01001070.1:67435-102083 GCA_004026665.1 Murina feae
TGATCAGAAGCCGAGACCGCCTCCTGTGAGGTCACGCTGACCACCCTCCTTCCACCGATGAGGAAACTGGGACCCAGGAGGGCAGTGGCTCCACCGAGGCCAGTCATGAGGGTCCTTGGCTCCGACGTGGGGGCTGGGGCATTTGTGTGCGTGTTGTGAGGGGTGGGGCCTGAGCACAGCAGGAAAGCAACCACTGCTTGGGCGCTTTACCCTAGTTCCTGGGAGGGATGAAGGGGTGGGTGGTGGCTGGGGAGGGGGGCCTCTCTGTGCCTTCAACACAGACCCCACAGCCGGGGCGGCAAACTGGAACAGGATGCACAGTGATGTGGCAGGAGACCTGGGTGACACGGCAAAGCTCAGTGTGGGTGAAGTGGGGGCATGCAGGGGCCAGGGGAGGGAGGGGGGCTGTGAGGAGGGAGAGGGGCAGGTCTCCTGGGCAACCTGCTGATGTACGTGGGGACACTGGGGCCTCGGGAAAGGCTATACTGGAACATTGATATTGCACTGCAGTCTGAAGTGAGTTGCCTTTTCCCTGTGGCTCTGAAGTCAGTGGTTCTCAACCTTCTGGCCCTTTAAATACAGTTCCTCATGTTGTGACCCAATCATAAAATTATTTTCATTGCTACTTCATAACTGTAATGTTGCTACTGTTATGAATCGTAATGTAAATATCTGATATGCAGGATGGTCTTAGGCGACCCCTGTGAAAGGGTCGTTCGACCGCTAGAGGTGTTGTGACCCACAGGTTGAGAACCACTGCTCTGAAGTGGTCCCTATGGGGAATCCTGAAATGTGGGCACCCTGGGCACATCAGCGACATAAATGCAGTAACTTCCCCAGGGGACTGCTGCAAGGGTGAGGTCTCTTTGGTAAACAGAGTCCTAGCTGTTCTGGTGACGTCTCTGATATCCCATCTGAGATGATATACAGGGACCCTCCACCCCCATCAAGGTAGCGTCTGCTTGGCCTGCTAGCTGAGTAGTTTGTTAATGGACAGTAGATGGATTTTCGAGCCCTGATCCCTGCTGGACCAGCTACTCTTACCCTGGCCTGACGGCTGGGGCCAAACCAGACAATGGTCAGTCCTTGGACCACATCTAGGCGTGTCCAAATTTGACCTGCTGGGCCTTCCAGGGCTGGAGGAGACCTTTCTGCATGGCTCTAACAGGCCACTGGCTCTGTGTAGCATCACAACAGAACTTGTTGCCAGGGCAACCTCCAGACCTGGTGGTCTGGGATCTAGTGCTTCGGCCTCTCCCCACTGGCTGCTGGCACAGACACTTACGGAGCAGCTCTCCCTGGCTCAGGGAAGCTATGAGGGAGAATAAGGCAGGAGGAGACCCTGTCTGGGCCTTTGAGCTGCTCAGCCTGGGGGAGAGCAGAGGAAGTAAGTTCCTTGGCGTTACTCTCCCTCCCTGGGTCCTAGTCTCCTGACTTCTCCAGCAGGGACCCTACATGGCCACCTCATCACATGGACCAGGGTCCCAGGCAGCAGCATGGGTTTTCTCACCCCTCATCCCATCCATCACCACAGCGTGAGCCTCTGCCCTCTCCCAAACCTCTGGCTTTCTCCCCTCCCCAGTCCTCCCTGCCCTCAGCCCCAGGTCCAGCTCGGGCTCCCTCCTGAGCCCAATCCGGACCACAGCCCAGACTCCCCTCTAGCAACCTCAGGTCTCCAGTTTCCAAAGTGGCCTCCCATGCATCCAGCCCCTCCCTCGGAAATCCCTCGCTGGCTTCCTCATCACTGTCAGTCAGGAACGAATCTCGCCTTCCCTCCAGTGAAAGCAAAGTTCATGCAATCGAACAAATATATGCATTTATTTATAAATTATATACATATGCCATCATACAAGTATTTTGGATAAATTATAAAATACATACCAAAAATAGAACCTGAAAAAAGAATGAAAGAGTAAATAATATTATATTTAAGGGTTTGCTTTCATTTTATTAAATGTCCTTTAAAAAGTTTCTTTTTCTAACTAAACACATTATTACTAAAAATTGTGATTAAGCATGTCTTATTTTTAAATAAAATTTTGTTTTAGTGATGCGGTACCCTTATTTGAGAATCTGGTACTAAATTCCATTTACCTTTTTGCCTGATTTAATGTCTGTTGTAGTTGGAAAATATACCTCACAAGCCCTGGCCAGGTAGCTTAAGCCACCAATGAATGAATAAATGAGAGCAAATCCGTCTCTCTCTCTCTCCCTCTCTCTCCCTCTCCCTCCTCTCTCTCTCTCTCCCTCTCTCTCCTCTCTCTCTCTCTTCCTCTCCCTCCTCTTTCTCTCTCTCCCCGCCTTCCTCCCTCCCTCAAATCAATAGAAGATTTTTTTTTGAGAACAATAAATCTCACAAAGAGCCAAAGCACCCCATGGGAGAAGCGTGTTCCTGGCTGCGCTTACTAAATCACACAGGGCGATTTCCAACCCTGTGCAGAGGTTTTGTTGAAATTCGGTTGAACTGATCTCAATCTGTTATTATTGGAAACTAATCAGAAAGTGTTATTTTAAAAATAATTTTGACAAACGAGCTCAAAAACCACTCAAACAAACTCTCTATAGACATGTGCCTCATAAGGATTTTCCAGTTAACACCAGACCACCTGATTGAAGGTGGTCCCGTAGACCATAATGGAGCTGAAAAATCCCTATTGCCCAGTGACGTCAGAGTCATCATGTCATAGTGCACATATTACTCACATGTGTGGGGTGCGCTGGTGTGAACACACTTACTATGCTGCCAGTCATATAAAAGTACAGCACATGCAATTCTGTGCAGTATGTAAGACTAGATGATAATAAACAAATGTCACTGGTTTATGTATTTACTATACTTTTATCATTTTAGAGTCTACTCTTTCTACCTATAAAAAAAAGTTTGCTATAAAACAGTGTGCCCTTGCCCTAGCCCGTTTGGCTCAGTGGATAGAGCATCGACCTGCAGACTGAAGGGTCCTGGGTTCGATTCTGGTCAAGGGCACAGACTTTGGTTGAGGCTCCTCCCCAGCTCGCCCCCTGGTCAGGGCGCGTGCAGAAGGCAACCAATCAATGTGTTTCTCTCACATCAATATTTCTCCCCCTCTTTACCTCTCTCTTCCACTCTAAAAATCAATGGAAAAATATCCTCAGGTGAGGATTAAAAAAAGAAAGAAAGAAAAACACAATATGCCCTGTTATTCCAGCAGCAGTCTCACACATCTCGTGTTTACCACTTCTCTTGGTTGCACCATTTTCTCTTGTACTTGATTGACTGTCATGTTGTTTTGTAGAGTAACATGCTGTACACACCTGTAGCCTGGGAGCAATGGGCTACACCACCCAGCCTAGGTGTGCGGCAGCCTATCCCACGGAGGTTTGTTAAGTGCACTCAACGATGAAACCACCCAGTGAAGTGTTTTTCAGAGCTTATCCTTGACGTTAGGTAGAGCATGTCTGTACATAGATTTTTTGAAGGTTATGAAATTTTATTCAATGCGTAGATGTATCAGGTTGTTCTAATAATCACTTCAGTGATAAAATAATTCCAAAACATCCATCTGCAAAGTACTGTCTCTATCGCCTGAGTTCCTTTCTGAGATGGTTATTTTTTTATATATATATACATTTTTATTGATTTCCAAGAGGAAGGGACAGGGCAAGATAGAAATGCCAATGATGAGAAGAATTATTGATTAACTGCCTCATGCACGCCCCCCACTGGGGATTGAGCCCAAAACCCAAGCATGTGCCCTGACCGGGAAATGAACTGTGACCTCCTGGTCGATGCTCAACCACTGAGCCACAGCAGCCAGACCGACGTGGGTATTTCCTTACTCAGGTTTAAAACAACACCTTTACCTACGTGACCTTTTCTGGCATCTGCTAGATGGTTATCCTTGCCACAGAAAGAGCCAGCATGTTCGGGTCATTTGTTTTTTCATAAAAGAAAAAGGTAGAACTCATCTTTAAGGTGGTAACTCTTTTAAGTATTGAGCTATAACCAGCAAATTTCTACATGGTACCCCCTCCCCCAAAAAAGATGTATGTGCCTCTATCACTATCCATAGTAAGTTTTGTAAAGATGCTCTATTTAAAGACTTCATTTTTATAGAATGAAGTGCCTGGATGAACCCTGTGACAAGCTAACAGAAGGCCTCATGGGAGTCGGGGTGGGGGTGGGGGCGGCAGTGGGGGGCGGAAAACTGTTGTCAATCAAGCCTACAGGGAGGAACTCGTGCTGCTCTCCTCAGGAGACCTGGGATGTGGGACACATGACCTACCATGGTGTGGACAAGGTGAGGGCACTGATGTCAGTCTAGTTATTAAATACTAGAGTATGAATTCGTGCACCGGTGGGGTCTGGCTGGGCTGGCCGGGTGGGAGGGGACATGGGCAGTTGGCCAGCCAACCCCGCCCCCAATCGGGATGTTGGGGGCCAATCGGGGGCTGGGCCAGCCTGTGGGGGTGGTGATCAGGGCCCAGATCAGGCTGGTTGGTTGCCACAGTGCGCATCATAACCACTGGTCATTCTGGTCATTCCACCGTTTTGGCCATTGGGCTTTTAAATATACAGAGATTAATCGCTTCTCAGCCTTTTGGCTAAGATCAAGTAAAGTATATAGACATTAGCAGAGCTTAAAGTTTTCTTCCATCCTTAAAAAAAGATAAAAATAAATGTAAATAAAAGTTCTAGAATGAAGGGATTCCTTGTGCACCCTATTTTTCCTACATGAATGGATCCCTTGTGCACCCCATTTTGGACACTTCTGGACTGTGTGACAGGGTCGTTGGTCATGCTCACAGCCCCGCAGGTTCTGTTTCTCCCACCTGCTTGGCTCCCACCTAAAACTAGATCCAATATTCCTGAGTACATCACACATTTTTGTGTCTTTCCAATGCAAGTCTTTTTGCCTGATATGCCCATCTCTAGTGGACTGGCTTAAAAACCTATTATTTCTTCAAGAGCCAACCCCCAGGCCACCCCTCCATAAAGTCTGTTCTTCTTGTCTGGGCAGTCATTCGCTCAGCTATTCATTTATCCCCTATTTAGTGAGTGTCTACTACATGCCAGGCACTGAGGTAGGAATTGCTGGGAATACAGCAGTGAAGCAAACAGACAAGAATTCCTCCTTCTGAACGCTCACGTTCTAGTGGAAAAGGGGTGATGTTCCAGGGTCAGCCCTTATTTCATTTACCCACAAGGCAGTTGGCCATTTACAAGTTTGTCTGCCCGCAAAAGCATTTGCTCCTAAGCACAAGTCCTAGCCCAGCATAAGGGCCCAATAGATAATGGTTGGAATGAAAGGGTAATTATACAGGGGGGTAACCCTTGGCACTACCCCAGTCGTGGACGAAGATCTGACACCAAATCCAGACTGAGCCCTTTCAAGCGCCTGAGTTCGCCACAGGCTGGCCCGTCGCTCCGAGCTCGTTCTCACAAACACCATTCCTGCCAGCCTCGTCCCTGCTCCTGTGAGAAGGAACTGCTTGGCCCCCTGCGGCTGGCAGGAACCACTTCCACCTCCTAGTGTCCCTATATTTAGCCGTCCGTCCGCTGTGACCCTGCGGCCCTCTCTTCTCCGTGGCCAGAGGGAATTGCCAGGCTGCTTTGATGGCCTGTTTTCCCAGGCCCTGCGCCTGCTTCCCAGACCCTTGGCCTCTCTACAGGAGGTGGGGCCCCAAGCCCAGGCCCCTCTCAACGGGCAGGTTCCGAGAATCTTAAAATAGCACCAGCACTTAGTACAGAGAAACAGCCACCTGTAGGGACAGTGCGGGGAGTTGGGGGGATGGGTTGGTGCTGGTTGGGGGGGAGGTTGGGGTGGGAGGCGGGTAGAGGAAAGGTTGCCTGGACAGAAAACTCCCAGGTAGTACACCCTGTGTTCCCTGATCCCTCCCAAGCTTGAAGTCCTTGGCCCCTAATTCTCCCAGTGCGCATAGGCTAACTGATTGCCAAACAAGGCCTTGAGCCTCTGCTCCAACCACTCCCCACCCTTACGCAATGTGGACGCCAGCCACACTCTTCCACGTGGGTGCCAAATGAGCTTCCCACCTCTGAGCCTCTCAAACTGGGCTTAACCCAGCCTCACCTCGGGCCCCCACTTCCAAGGAATGCCTGCGTTACATGTTGAAATCCAGTAAATCTACAGAGAGTTAGTTCAAATGCCACGTGAGCCCTGAGGCCTTCCGATGCCTGGGGCTCAGGGGAGTGCTCTGCCCCCATACCCCTCACTTCCTCCCCACCCCACCCCCCAGGCCTGCCCACCCTGTAACTGCTCAGTTTAAAACCTCCAGGCAGAAGGTGGCAGCGTGCAGGTTCTGGCCTCAGCTTGCTGTATGACTTTGGGGCTCTTGCTCCCCTGTCCCGCTTTCCCTGCCTGTGAAGTGGAGAAGTGGATTATGGATCCTCCTGGCATTCGGAGCCTGTGATTCACCCTCCTTTTGGTAGAGAGAACTGGCTCTGACCCTCAGCTATTGGAGGTTTGGTCCTCTCCTCTTCCCCTTTCTTCTCCACAAAGCTGGGGGCAGGTGTGGGCTCCCCAGGGCATTCTCTGGCTGCTGGCAGGGGGACAGGCGCTAGGGTGAGGCTGGCTTCCAACCCAGCGAGGCAGCCTCCCATGCAAGGAGGCTGCTCTCTCACCATCCATCTGGTTCAGGTTTCCCTGTTTTGTCTCAGCTGGAGCGACTCAGCCCACAGTCTTGCCAACTGGAAGGAAACATCCCAACCACAGCATTTCCATGTTGTTGACTTCAGCAGGGCCCAGGCCCAAGAGCTCTGCACAGGCCACCGGGATCTCGAAGGATGGGAGGGAACTACAACAGCGGGGCTCTAGGACTTGGGGAGGGGCCACTTCTCACTGAGGTTACAGGGATGCCAGAGGCTGTTCAGTGTCCCCAGACCTTGAACCACAGTGAATTCTCAGGTGCGCCCTCTCTCCTTTCAGTAGAGACGGGAGACGACTTCCAGGAACTTGACCATTTACACAGAACTGGGAGAGGCCGTCTAAACCACACTATGTTCTTCAGGGCAAGGATAGCAAGTATTCGGTGGTAACTTAGTCAGTGTCCTCTGTGTGCCAGGCACTGTTCTAGGCACCAGGGTGCAACAGTGACGAAAACTGACACAGTCCCTGCCCTCATGGAACTGACATTCCAGCTGAAAGAAGTCGGTAAATATATAAAACATTCCAGGTAGTCCTAGGTGCTGTGAAGGAAAACAGAGTGAGACGAGGGAGACAGGGAAACTGGAACAGAGTCTATTTTCAAAAAGCCAGTCTGAAAGGCCTGCCTCTGGAGGTTGACATTGGAGTCAAGACCAGGAGGAAGTGGGAGAGATCCATGGGAATACCTGGAGGAGGAACAGGCCAGAGAGAGGAAACAGCTGGAGCAAAGGCCCTGGGGCAGGATTGAGCCAGGAGCAACACGGGAACAGCCAAAAATGACAGCGAGGCTGCAGCAGCGTGAGCGGGAGAGGGAAGAAAGACATACAACAAGAGGGTACCAGGGCTGAGGAGTGTCTTAATTTTGTTGATTATAATCCACAGTAAGAAATGAATTTGATATTGCAATTCAGTACAAACATACATATACCCCAAAAAAACAAACACCACACCGAAGTAATCATTTCATGAAACATACCTAGTTACTATGGGTATACACTCTATTTTATTTTATGTAAATAAAATAATGCTGGTCGTGATCCTGAAATTGATTTCCTGACCTAGGAAAGGGTCATGACCCACAGTTTGCAAACTACGGACATGGGCCTTACAGACCATTGTAAAGAGTGAGCTGGGAGTCGTTGGGCAAGTTTGTGCAGAGGAGTGCTGTGGTCCATTTGCTTTTGTGTTCCATTGAATGTTAATATCTAATTTACACCCAGTAAAAGACTCCTTTCTAGAGTGCAGTTCTGAAAGGGGTTATACAGGCTGCTGAGTTGAGACGAGCCCAGAGGAGACAGAGGTGGCCTCAGGGGGGATGAGCTGGAGGCTGTGGCAATAGCCCCGCTGAGAGGTGGTGGTGGCCCAGAGCAGGGCTGTGGCTCAGATCAGAGTGTATTTCTGAAGGCTGGGCCGATGGGACTTTCTGACATTTGGAAGTGGGGTGTGAAGAAAAGTGAGGACTAAAGAATGACTGCAAGGTTCCTGGTCTGCGCAATGAGCAGTGGGAGACAGAAGAGAATAGAGGTTGGAGAGACAAGCTAAGTGTGAAAGTCAAGGGGTTAACCCGGTGGGGATGGTGAGGAGTCCCAGAGGGAGGTCCGGCCTGGAGGTTTGCACACGGGTCTGTGGTATCTGGCGACACTGAGAGCCGTGGCTGCCTGAGGTGCCCGAGGGAGTGGGTGGGTGGAAAGAGCCTGCAGCGAGGCCACATGGAGGGGGTGGGTGGTAATGGTCAGGAGTTCTCAGCGGAAGACGGAAAATGAGCTGCTCGTGGGGTGGACGGAGACGCAGGGGCCAGCCAACAAAACGCCTTTAGGCCTAAGAGGGTGAGACCAGCTGTGCTCAGCTGAACAAGATGAGGGAAGAAAATTGGTCTTTGTAGCGGGCTTAGGCTTATACAGGAGACACTGGGGGCATAGTAGGTTTCTGAGCAGCAAGTGGCTTGAGTTGAACTATGCTTTAGAAAGATTAATAATAATTACTATTTATTATACTAGAGGCCTGATGCATGAAATCCGTGCAAGAGTAGGTCTTCCTCCCCCCGGCCGCTGCCGGCACCGGCTTCCCTCTGCCACCCAGGACCTGGGCTTCCCTAGCAGCCTGGGCTTCATCCGGAAGGTTGTCTGGAAGGACATCCAGTCTAATTAGCATATTACGCTTTTATTATTATACGTTATTTATTATTTACCATTGATTGAACCTTTGCTCTGGCCAGGCCTTGTGCTAGTACATTATATGTATTAACTCATCAATTTTCCCGTCAACCCTCTGTGACAGGTACTACTATTATTTCTGATGTACAGGTGAAGACACTGAGAGGTTCAGTGACTTGCCCAAGATCACACAGCCAAGAGAGGTGGAGCTGGGCCTAAGGGTATATTGCCTGCGACCTGTGAAGTTGGCAGCAGGACCACTTGATTCTGGTGGTCACGGGCACCACCACTACCCTGTGCCTCCTGATCCAGTGGCCAGAGCAGCCCAAGAGGCTCCTGGGTAGGGTTTGGCAGGACTGTGGGCCTTTGCTCTTTGGCTGGCTTGGCACCCTCTGGGGCCTCTGCTCCCTTGCCCAAAGTGGTTAGCTTTTTGAAGAATCTGTCGCCATCTGGTCCCCATGTGCTGCCTGTGGGTCTGTCTGGGGCACTGGAGGATTCCATTCCAGCCCAGAGTAATTGTTACCAGAGGTGGGCCAGTCCAGGGAGGGAGGCGAGGGGAAGGGCTAGAGCAAGGCCCACAGCAGCCAGCAGGGCCTTTGGTGACTTGGAGAGAGGGGGCAAGAGACAGAGGAAATCAGAGACAGAAGGTGACAGAGAGACAGAGGGAGACACGGAGACAGGGCGGGGGCAAGACAGAATGAGTTCAAGCAGATGTGACAGCGGCAGGGAGTCAGATGCTGTGACAGACAGAGACACAGGCATTGAGGGGTGGGCCCTGGGAGGGAGCAGAGAGCTAGGGAGACCAGGCTGAGGAAGGAGAGATGGCAAAGGAGAGCAAGAGAGGGAGCAAGGAGGAGGGGAAGGAGAGGGACAGCCTCAACAGGCATAGAATAAGGCGGAGACAATGCCAGGCCCGAGGAGCCGGAGAGGCTGGCAGGACATGGGACGTCTCAGAGCAGCTGGAGCTCCGAGCCCAGATGGCACTGCGGCCAGTCCTGGGGCAGCCATACCAGCCACGGTCACACCGGGAGACGCCAAAACAGCTCTTGCCCACTGACCTTTCAGAGCCCAACCCCTGCCTTGCGCAACCTACCCAAGGACACCCTTCCTCTTGCCTCCCTTGTGAACCGGGGCCTCAGAGCCCCTGCCCCCTCCTCCCTAGGGCCTTGCTCCCAGATCGCCTTCCCCAGGCTCCAGGAAACCATTTCTCTGCGAGCGGTCTCAGGAGGTAGGCTCACAGGACATGAGCCTTGGTCCTGTCCCTGCCTCTGTTCACCACACAGCCTCATGCATCTTTCCTCCCTCTTGTATCTGTGGAAAGGGCTGGGCTTGCCCCTCCAGCCTTGTATTCTGAGCCAGCAGCAAAACTGGGCTACACAGACGACTGACTCAGGACACGGCCTCTCCTCCCACCCACTTGGTCACTCCCTCCCTTCCTCTCCTTTTCCCTCTCCCTCTTCCTCTCTCCTTCCTTCCTTCCTTCCTTCCTTCCTTCCTTCCTTCCTTCCTTCCTTCCTTCCTTCCTTCCTTCCTTTCCTTTTTCTATGTTACTCTTTTCTCTTTCCCTTTTAATTCCATTTTGCCCTCCCTTCCTCTCTCCATTCCTCACCCACCCCCTCTCTTCCCTACTCACTGAATGCCCCCTTTGTGCCAATCCTGGGTTTGGCATTGATGCCTAAGGGGTGGATCCCACAGGGTTCCTGGATCTGCTGGTCTCAGCCTAGGGCGAGGTGCAGGTGTGGGGCAACCAGGGACGGATCAGACTGCAGGCCTAACTGCCCTGCCCCAGGCCAGCTTGTATCTCTCTGCCCAACCCCTATGTCCTCACAGCTTTGCTTTGGGAATTTCAACTCTGGATACTGACCACAGGATGAACAGAGGCTGACATATCACACATTTCCCGTGTTAGAGTTTGGGACGGCCAGAGAGTGCAGAAAGGACAGAGTCTTGCCCCAGGTAACACAAGCAATCATAGCCTGACTCACTTTCTATTTGGCGTCTGTTCCTCCTAGGGGCGGTGCTGGAGACTCTACAAATCCCACATCTGGGGTGAGGGCAGCCTCAGCCAGACCTTTGAAGGCCAGGGAAAGTCTAGTAGATGATGGCTAGTCAGAGTGAAGTCACTGAGGGGACCCACGTGTTCAGGCTGTATCTCTCCTCCAGCCCTCCCCACCCAACCCCTGGGGGCTTGGGGAGTGAGTGGGGTGGGGGGCGGGGAGGACTGCAGTGTGTCCGTCCAGGCACTGAACCCAGAAGTGATTAAAGCGGAAAAAAGGAGCGACAGGGGCCCCCACCCTGGCCACCTTAGATCTGTTGTCACAGAAGGTGATGGAGGGGAGAGCGCTGGAAGGATCGAGCCTTAGGCTAGAGTGGTACCAGCTTGATGCAGCTCCATGGCCTCAGGTAAGCCCCAGTCCCAAACTGAGTCCGTCTGACTTGCCAAGCCAGCCCCACATGCTATAAGTCATTTCCTTGCAATCTGTCCCTCAATGTTCATCGCTTGTGGCTCTGCCTCTCTGATGGTTCCCTGCCTGATGTACCAGCCACCTGGGACTGTGTGCACTAGCCCTGTTCCTCACCATTCCCTCCCAAACACTTCTTCATATTGGCCGCAGAATAGTCTATCATGTTGATGCATCATAATTTACTAAGCCAATCCCTCCCCCTCTGAGTATTCAGGTTACTTCTAAACATCCATATCTATCTACATCTACATCTACATCTACATCTACATCTACATCTACATCTACATCTACATCTATATCTACATCTATCTATACTTTTGAAACTGTCATGAGTGTCATTACATAGTTTGAAAGTTTTTCAAGGAGTTACTCTCCAGGTGGGGTGCGGGAGGGGGCTGAGGCTGACCCGTGGACGGCCTCTCCCTGTAGCAGCCCAGCCTCAGCTTCTCTCCTCCCTCTCTCTATCCAAGAGCTCCTGCCAGCAGCGGAGGGCCTGTGCCCGAGATCCTGGGCCTCCAGGGGTGGAGGCTGGACAAACACCCCAGCCTCCTGTTTCCCAGCTTTAAAGGCCTGGTGTATGTTCTGTACACCAGCTCTGAGGGTGCCCTCTCTTGGGTTCTCCCCCACACCCCCCTGTTTCCTGGGGTCACTTCCTGGGTGAAGCACCTGCCCCTCAGTCCGAGGCTCAGGGTCTGCTTCGGGAACCCCTTTTAGGGCGGGAGTGTGAACACTTTCTCTCAAAGGCTCCGCACCACCAGTGGGAGAGGGGCCACAATTGGCTTATTTTCAAATTCCCTTGAATCCACTTCCCCCAGAGACCGTCTCAGCCTTCATGATGCAGCCTGGTAGGCAGAGCACAGGCTATGGAGACAGGCAGCCACAGCACCAGCCAAGCAAGTCCCTTTACCTCCTAAGCCTCCATGTCCTCATCTGGAGACGGCCAGCTGGGCTTCACACAGCCCAAGACCTAAAGGGAGCTACGTACATCTCCTTCCCACCCCGGGCCCTGCCCCCTTGGCACCTGCCTCCTCTCTGTGGCTGGCTGCGGAGAGCTGAGTCCAAAAGCCACATCCCTCATGCTTCCCTGTCCTCTAACCACCCCCACTCACTCCAAACCAGGAGCTGGGCTGGGGCCCGTGCACTGACAATGTCATGAATCCCCAACAACTCTGGGAGGCAGGTGCAACGGTTACGCCCATTTCATAAATGAAGCCACTGAGGTGACCTGCCTGTGTGGCTAGTGTGAGGCAGAGCCTGGTTTCATGTCCAGCTCTCCCTGGCTCCGAAAGCCATGCTCTTAAGTGTCACATGACCCTGCTCTTCACCCTTGGAGCCCTCTGGAGAGAAGAGGGGATTCCTTGGAGCTGACTCAGGGCCTGGGGCCAGGAAAAGCCACATCCCTGGGGCCCGCGGGGATGGAGAAAGTGACACCATGGAAGTTCCCACACAGCCTTGAGGTTCTAACCAGCAGAGTGCTGCAGGCTCGTGGGCTGCCCTTCCGCGCTGACACAGGCCCCTTGTCTGGGGCAGCTTCCTGGGAGGCTGCGTGACACGTGGGGAGTTGGGGAGAAGTGCGTGCATTCCCTCTGCGGGTCCAGAACCCGAGGTCATCCGGAGGCAGACATTCCTCAGAGGCTGAGGTGGACAGGAATCCAGGGTGAATTCCAAGGCTGCTTTTCCCGGGAGCCACCGGGAGGAACATGGCCTGGGAATGGCCTTTCTGAGTTCCAGAGCAGCGCTGTCCAATCAAGTACCATGCGAGCCACATACGATGTTCTAGGTCCCCGGTAGCCACAGTGAAAAGCACACCAGGTGAACTTAATGTTAATAATATATTTCTTTAAAGTAATATATCAAATCTGGCCGGTGCCTCTCTCCTTGCTCTGGTGGCTTGCTGGCAGCCTTCGGTGTACGCATCATCGGTGTCTGCCTCCATCTGCACGTGGCATTTCCCTGTGCAAGTCCAGCTCCAAACTTTCCCTTTATGTAAGGTGACCAGACGTCCCGCTTTTGGCGGGACAGTCCCGATTTTTAACAGTTTGTCCCGCATCCCACGGCGTTTTAAAAAAGTCCCGATTACTCTTAGTAATATTTTAAGTAATAATAATAAAAAAAAAAAAAAAGAAAACACACACACACAAAAAAAAAGACACCCCCGATCCCAGGTCAATGGTGTACCACTTTAAATCTGGTCACCTTACCTTTATGTAAAGACACCAGTCATGCTGGCTTAGGCCCCACCCCAATGACCTCATTCTACCTTGATGACCTCGCATACATCCAGTCTCCAAGGAAGGTCATATTCTGAGGGGCTGCGGATTGGGCCTTCATAGGCATTACTGGAGTCAAACATGAGGTAATACAAAGCCTGTGTGGTGGGGAGGTTTGAGGATCCACGCACCATACCACCCAGGCTCTGCGCCCTGCACACGGAGCCCCAGAAGAGCTTTCATAGGATGTCGGTGCCCGGTCCCCACCCCTGATCCTGGTGGAGCTGGCGTGGGTGCAGCCCTGGCGTGGGGAATTTTTATAAACTCCGAGCTGACCCTGATGCGAAGGTGGGATGAGGATCCTGGTACTAAATCGTGGGTTCATGGGCTCCACTGCCTCCTCGGCAAACCCATGCTCGGCTGGCACAGCTGCCCTGGCCCTCCCCAAATCCAGGCTGCTCAGGGCGGGGCCTCCGCGGGCAGACAATGGAACAAAGAGGCTTTGTCCCAGCCCCACACCCCAGGGTGGAGCCTGTGTGCCTGGGCTGCACCTGAGCAGGAGGACCTTCCCAGGCTGTGGCTGTGGGCGGAGCAGGGCTTACAAAAGTACCTTTCCTGGGGACTGTGCCCAGGAAGTCCCTGCCCGAAGCCCGAAGCCTGGGCCAAACATAGAGGTCAGACAATGAGCTGCTGAAAGGGAAGGAGGGGAGGGCCTGTCCCCAGAAGGGGAGAGAGAGACTGGGGAGTGGAGTGTGGTGGCCTCTGAGGTCACACGTACGGGCATTCAAATCCTGACCTTGCCACCTACCAACAGTGGCATCTTTGGCAACTGGAAAACTTTTCTACATCTCAGCTTCCACTTCTGTAAAACGGCTAAATCGTGTGTGTGTGTGTGTGTGTGTGTGTGTGTGTGTGTGTGTGTGGCCGGGGTGGTATTGTGAGATTAAACATCAGAACTGGCCATAACAGTGTGTTGCCTCAGTTTCGATCTTCTCCGCCCATGAACTGAATCACTCCCACAGCTCAGCGCCTCCCACCCTTGCTGGAGACGTGGCCCTGGGGTCACACTTGCAGTTTCACACCTGTCTCCTTCCCATGACACCAAGGACCTGGGGGGAGGGGCCTGGGTCTTGTTCTGTGTCCCCAACCCAAGGTTTATGCTCAACCAACAGTAGGTCCTTCTGAGAACCGCAGCCGGGAGATAAGCATCTCTCCGGGTTCTCAGGAAGTGCCTCGCAGCCCTGAGCAGCCCATCTGGGCGCAGCCACACCTGAAGTACGCTTGCACCTGAAAGGTGCTGGGAAGCATGCAGCTGCGGGATGGACGGACGTAAGTGCGGCCTTTCCCGGCAGAGGCCACGCCACCCGGGGGCTGCTCGCAGGAGATCGAGCGGGCTGAGCAGCTGTGCTCGATCCTTCACGCGCACCTCCTCACTGGCTCCTCGCAACAGCCTGATGGGGCGGCTGCTGTAATTCACACCTGTTTTGCAGATGAGGCGACAGAGCTGGAAGGCGAGGAGCACTTGCCACAGCTTGTCCACACCACAGGCCACTCCCCACCCCACCCCACCTCACCCCTCTGCAGGGCAGAGGGCTCCGGATCTCGTCTCGTCCCTGCAGGCCCAGCAAGGTGCCACCACGGCTACCTGGCTTTGACTGTCCACTGGACTGGGAGTCCCTGGAAGGCAGGCACCAGGTCCCCAGCCTAGCACAGGGCCTGGCACAGACTAGGGCTCATCAAGTACATGAGTGAGTGAATGAGTCAATGAATGAATGAGAGAAAGCCAGGACCCCTGTCGTTCAGGGTCTGGTGGACAAGCAGACAACATGTCCGGGGAGCAGAGAGCCTTCGGAAGCACTTTCCCCTCCTCATGCCCGGGGACCTGCTCACCCAGCCTCCGGCCCGGGGAGGGGAGGCCTGAGGCTGCTAACAGAAGGGGCCTTGGAACTTTGGCAGAAAGTGTCCCTTTGTGCACTTCGTCTTTGTACAAGGAGGGAGCGGAGGCCCAGAAGGGGCAAGGACTTGGCCAGGCCACACAGCTAGTTCGCAGCAGAGCAGGTTTAGAGGCCAGGTCTCCCCGCTCCCCACTGGCCCGAGCCCTCTCCTCTCCATCCTGCTCTTACGGTTGTGCTCTAATTCCACTGATCATGCAATATTGCTCTTTAGGAAGTTCCCGGAGCTGCTGACCTGTGCCAATGCGGGAGCAGTACCAGCAGCTTTTGGGTGCATCACACTTGACCTGGAAAACCAAGATGAATGGGTCAGGGATGAATAAAAGGGTTAAAAATGCAGCAGCCCAGGGCAGGGCAGGGAGGACCATATCAGCCCACCCCAGGGCCATAAATCCCTGAGAAAGGATGTGCGGGCCTTGAAGAAGCCCCCGACCTCAGTGCAAGATCAGGGGCATGAGAGCAGGGGTCTGCAAACCTGGATTGGAGCCCAGCTCTGCCATTCCCCTCTGGCAGGTCCCTCCCTCTCAGAGCCTTGGTTTCCCGGGGTGAGACAAGCTCTACCTTAGGCTTGTGAGGATGGCATTCATACACACAAATTGCCCAGCTCAGAACTGAACCTTTCCAGCACCCTCTGCCCCTTACCCTCACCCTAATCCCCTTAAAAAAAAATCCTCACCCGAGGATATGTTTTTATTGATTTTTAGAGCGAGAGGGAAGAAAGGAGAGAGGGAAACATCAATCAGTTGCTTGCCATATAAGACCCTCCCTATTGAGGATCAAACCTGCGATCTAGGTATGAGCCCTGACTAACTGAACCTATGACCATTTGGTGTACGGGATGACGCACCAACTAACCGAGCCACCCAGGCAGGGCGCGCCCTAATCTTCTTGAAGTCCTGCCCCTCGACCCCTGAACAGAGGTGGGAAGGAAGGTCCCAGCTCCATGCTCCAGGACTGATTATGGCTCTCCTCCTCCCCAGCCTCCGGCTTGAGTGCCTCATAAGTGCCAGGAGCTAAATGCCTTTCCTGGTCTGCATTTATTTCAGCCTCTAGTGAGGGGAGGATTATAAACATCATTCCACAGAAAAGGGGACTGGGCCTCAGGGAGCGACTCCCACAGTACGTCAGGGCTGCGTAACTCCCAAACCACGACCACCTCTCTCCACCGTGTTTGGGTTGTCTGCAGCAGACCCTGCCCCCTAGGCCACTGCCCTCCATCCTTGAGCCAGACTCAGCCCTGCAACTCGGCCAGCTGCCTGGGCTGTTACCTGCACAAGCTTCCCACAGCCCTCCTGTCCCGTTACCATGAGGCCACCCAACACACACACCTGTAGGTGCCTCAGCTCACCTGGACATCGCTAGTGCCTGGGTACTGCTGGGTCCTCTGCTCCCCACTCTGGTGAGTAAACCTCAAAAAGGGAGTGGCCTGTCTGCCTGTGTTGTGCTGTATCCACTATGCATGGCACATGCTCAGGACTCCCTGAACATTTGCATGAATAAGAATAAGTGGCCCAGCCAGTGTGGCTCAGTGTAGAGCGTTGACCTATGCACCTGGAGGTCACTGTGTTGATTCCTGGTCAGGGCACATGCCCAGGTTTCGGTTCAGTCCTCGGCGGGTGTGTGTGTGTGTGTGTGTGTGTGTGTGTGCGCATAAGGCAGTCGATCAGTGTTGATGTTTCTCTCTCATAGATGTTTCTGTCTCTCACTCTCCTTTCCTCTCTCTCTAAAAATCAATAAAAACATATTTTAGAAAGAAAAGAATAAATGACTCAGCGCTGGCTGTGCAGGACCATGCCACCCAGAGCTGGAGCCAGGAAGCCTGGGCCACGGCCAGGACAGTGTCTACAGCTGGATTCCACATGTGGGGCAGAAAGTGGGAGGCCGGAAGCAGATTCAGAGGAAGGGGCAGGAGGCGGAGGGCCCTGGAAATCACAACCAGAAAGGATGGCTGGGGGAGGTGGAGTAGCCTGGTGTTATCCTAGAGAAGACTGCAGAGGGGTCTACTCATTCATTCATTCATTCATTCATTCATTCACTAAATGTTGCTGAGCTGTGTTCTCATGCCATGCTCGGTGCTGGGTGCTGGGGCACAGAGATGAATCCACCCTACCCCTGTCCTGGAGAATCCCTCAGGAAGTGGGAGATGGACTTGGGCCAGACAAGAGCCTTCCCAATCCCCCACTGCAGTGAATGGGCTGGGAGCCCAGACCAAGATGGCTGGCTGACAGGCTACAGGGACTGGGCAGGGGACACAGTGATGCCCTTGTGACTAAGCAGCCAGGTGATAGCACCACAGAAATGGGGAACATGAGAACGCCCAGAAGAACATGGGGAGCCAAGAGAGGGTCTGTGTGGGACATGTGGGATTTGAGGTGCTGGTCAGGCATCCCGGGGACTTCCAGGAGGACCAGACAGATGGGTCAGGTGATCCCCGAGGGCTCCAGGCCGGGGACAGAGCTTAGAAACTGCCAGGGCAGAGATGGTTCCGCCATCCCCTCGAAGCACCTGTGGGGAGCAGAGTTGACAATCCTGACTGAGAGGAAGCCCAGGCCACTTCCTCCCTCTGCTTGGAGCCGAGTGGTGGATAACAGCTGGCCTCAAGCCTGAGGCAGCGGGACCTTCCTGCTCAGCGGTACAGCATACGAAGGAAATAACTTTATTAGCTCGTGGATGAAAACAGGAAACGAATGCTGTGACTCGGGCACCGGCCGAGTTTCACTCACATCTAGTTTCTAGGAAACAGTTATGTGGCCTCAGACTAGGTTGGGGTTTTCTCAGTGAAGTCTTTCTGGAAACGCCATGCTTTTCTCAGGAAAAACCATGTCCTGTTGGCCCCCCAGGCTAAGGGGTGATAGTGAGAAGAGGCCGCACTACTCTATCCTATCCCCTAACTCAGCAGGCCTCTAAGAGACCAAGAGTTGACAATGGCTGATTTCCTAAACACCTACTATGTGCTATAGGTAGGAATAAATTGAATACATCAGTATTCAATAACAGGAAGAAGATTGTTACAGTAAGTAAAAACTTTAGCTCAAAGAGCACAGAAAAGTTGAAAGTCAAAAGAGGGGACAGACAAATATTAACCAAAAGGAATCTGGAATAGCCAGATTAATATCAGACAAAACAGGCTTAAAGACTGAAGCATTACTGGAGTTAAATTAAGCCATTACAAAATGATTAGATTCAATTAACCTGGAAGATATAAAACTGTTTAACTCATACGCACACAATAACATAACTTAATATATATAATAAATATATAACATGTACGTGTAATATATACACATGTAATATACATAGTAGGAAATCTATCAGGAAATATATCAGGATTTGATAGATTATGTAAGAAAAACACAAAAACATCAGTAAGACTTTAGAGACCTAATGCATGGACACAGAACCCGGCATCCAATGACTGAAGAATAAACCCAATATGAAGCACATACGGACCACCTGTGCACACTGATACCACATGGAGCAATAAAGCAAGTACCAACAAATTCCAAAGAATCTGTTTCATTACAAAACATGTTCTACCATGTTCTCTGACCACAGGGCTCAACATTAAACAAATCTATCAATAAACTGCTCTTATTAACAGATTAAAGGAGAAAAAAATAGAATTGTTTCAATAAATATATAGAAAACATAAAATTCAACATATCCATCCATGGTTAAAAATACAACTCTTAGCAAATTAGTAATACAAACATTCTAAACCTCATATTTACCAAAACAAAAACCTGAAGTGCTAAAAATATTTATTTTAAAAACAAGAATAGGATAAGGGTGCCCACGATCGCCATTTCTATTCAACACTGTACTAGCGACTCCAGAAAATTCAATGAGACAAAAGAGAAATAAACTTGCCCTAGCCGGTTTGGCTCTGTGGCTAGAGCGTCTGCCTATGAACTGACGGGTCCCTGGTTCAATTTCAATTCCAGTCAAGGGCACATGGCCAGGTTGTGGGCTCCATCCCCAGTAGGGGCGAGGCATTGAGGCAGCCTATCAATGATTCTCCAATCATTGACGTTTCTATCTCTCTCTCCCGCTCCCTTCTTCTCTGAAATCAACAAAAAATATAGTTTTAAAAAGAGAGAGAAATTTATAAGGACTGAAAAGGGAGAAACAAAACCGTGTTATGATTTGTATTATGATTTAATGTAATTTTTACATAGAAAAGCAAAATAATCTACAAACTATTAGACTTTAGAGAGTTTAGCAATTTATCTGATGTAAAATCAACATGCAAAAACCAATTGCATTTCTATATACCACCATTTTCCCATTTTTCCCGTTAGAAAACTGTACTTTTAAAAGGATGTAATTTGTGCTAGCAATAAAAATACACAATATACTTTAATAAGTCTAACAAAAGATGTGCAATGTTGATAATAAAACATCAATGGAAAGCATCAGAGGAGACCTAAAGGAACAGAGGTCCACCACACTCATGAGCAGGAAGGCTCACTATCCTGAAGACGTCAATTCTCCCCAAATTGATCTGAAGGCTCAGTGCAATCTCAAAAAAAATCCCCAATGATCTTTCTCACTGGGAAAACACTCAGTTGGGTTTGTTTTGTCCTGTTTCCTCATTATTAGATTCATATGAAGGAAAAGCTCCAAGACAGGCTCCCATTGACCAAAGACGGGATCATCTGAAAATCAACCGCAATAATGACAAATAGATTTAAAGCATAAAAAATGATAAGTTCACCATAATAATTAAAAACCCCTTACTGATCACATTTAGAGGATGCTAGGAAACAAACTCATTATCCTGAAAACTGGCAAGTAAAAGGAAAGACTCAGACATTTATCCAGACTTGCTAATTAAATTGTGCTTCAAGAAAATGAACCAGGGTAGTTGATGCAAAGGAAACTTTTGTTTTGAATAAAGGAATTCTAGCTAATAAACAAAGAATAGAATTAGAATATCACTGTTTTACATTTCCTTAGGGATGCCTGATTACAGGATAGGGACAGGAAATGTCAAGAACATCTTGTTATGCCAAAAAGTAAGGAAGTAGTCAAAGAATGATGGGGGCTTTTCAAAAGGACACAGGAGCCAGCTTGAAGGGACTCGCACTGAATAAAACAAAACCGTAAGTTCATACCGACACAAACAAATAACTAAATGGAAAGTTTGATGAGGAATGGTATATTTGCATCATCTCAAAGGCTCTCTCTATAAAATCACAAAGGAGAAAAGAAGAACTTCACACGGAGAAGACTTGCAGACATCACCTTAACCATCACCAGCAATGGGGCAGATCAAAATCGAACACCACCAAGGGTGCGACAAGAAAAGCACAGGGTCATTCCCGTGATATTCCTGCTAAATAAGGGTCAGACAGTCTCACAATGAGAGAGAGCTAAGAAATAACTTCCACAGTGTTAAACCTTAAAAAGTCAAGTAAGGTGGTGGGCACACAATGCAATATACAGATGATGTATTATAGAACTGTACACTTGAAACCTATATAATCTTATTAACCAATGTCACCCCAATACATTTCATTAAAAATATTTTTCAAGTTAAAGTCGATAAACGTTTCCAGACTGAGGCATCTCAAGAGCCATAACTAAATACAGTATGTGTGTCTGAAATTGGATGCTGAAGCTATAAAAGACATTATTAGGACAATTGACCCCTTGAATGGGGTCCAAGGAGTAGATGATAGCAATGGTTCTCTGTTAACCTGCTGGTTTGGATGGTCGAACTGTAGTTATAGAGAAGACAGTTCTTGTTTGTAGGAAATGTTACAGATTCGGGGTTGATGGGAAACGGGGACCAAACTCGTTCTCACAACGTTCACAGGAAGGAGGGTTCTTTGTAATGCACTTGCAACTTTTCGCGTTTGTGATTGTCTTGAAATTAAGAAGAATTTTAAGAAACAATCAAAGGCAATGTCTGCATCTTATTTTGGATCCTTACTCAAGCAAACACATTAAAAAAGACAACTAGGGAAACATAGCGCATGGGATATTTGATTATATTAGAAAAACATCCATTTTTTGAGGTGTGAGGGTCTTCATCGCTTGGAGAGTGGTTCACATAGACTGCGAGGCTTGTTATGAAGCTCAGATGGGACGATGTTTATGGAAGTGTCTGGAATGTAGCAGGCATGGTTGGCTCTCAGGAAATATTCCTGTCCTCTCCTCCCAATTCTAAGGGCTTCTCGGGGAGAGGGGAAGCCCAGCCCTGCTACCCAGGAAAAACGGACGCCTCTTGAGGGCAGGGTTGTGTCATAGACTTCATTTCTCCGCGGTGGTCCCTGCAGCTGTGCATCCATCAGCAGCACCATGTTTGACGTGATTGTCCCCTGGGAAGGGACAGCCCGACACCAAGAGAAAGCCAGTCACCACTGGGAAAGCCGTGGGAGTCTCCTCACTCATGTCATGAAGCGAAGCCTTGACCCTCAAGAAAGGACCTAAAAGGACAGAAACGGAACTTCTCAGTGGGCGGCTGGGCATGTTCTTGTTCCCTTTCCCCTTCTTTGGAATTTGGCCCCACTGAGATTTGGAAATGTTTATTTATTATTATTATTATTTTGGTGGGAAAACAGAATAAGATGAATATTTCCTTGTGTCTGGAGAGCTATTTTGAGCCAAGCCAGCCGGGTGATGCTCCTGGTGATGGACGCTGGCTGACCCAGGCTGGACCCTGGCCTCCCGACCTCTCTCCCTCCCAGGCCCCATAGTCCTGGCAGCAAAGCAGCCAACGGGAGCCTGGTTCCATCCCCAGGCAGTGACTCATCCAGGGTGATCTTGGGGAAGCCTTTGATGTTCCTTAGACCTTATCTGCCAAAGGGGAGGCTCGGGCTGTCCCTGTTTGGGGATTCTGACAGGGCCACTCAAACTGTGGATAGAAACGTGCTGTAGAAATGTTGAGGGTCTAGACAAAAAACAGAACTTCCACACAGCCTGTCCAGCTCAAGATCCCAGAGGTGGATGGGACCTCACGGGAGGTTCCTCGGACCCCCATAAGCCTCCTCACCTAAGCTGTGCCCCTTCTCTCCATCTCCTCTCAGTGGTCAAACCGTACTTCTGGACAATCTGATTTGCCCCCAAATTTGCCTAATTCTTTATTAGATTCCCACTCCTCCTCCAAAGAGGTCTAATTGCACCTGAGTGCTGCAGGCCCCATCTGAGCTGGACACCCCTCATCTATTCACCCAGCCTACTCTTTCTTTGTGCTCTGAAGCCAGGCTGGCCTCTGTCTGCTCCTCAAATCGTTGACAAGTCACCTAGGAGTTTCACAGGCTTCGTCTTGGTTCATCCTCACCATGACCTTCAAGGCAAGTGTGCCTTCCAGGGCTAAGGGTTGGGTGGAAGTGATGTTTGCAAATGTGTCTGCCGCACAATAGAACCTTAATAAATGTTGGTTTTCTTCCTTCCTTATGAACACACACCCTCTTTTCTTTACAAAACCCCTATGGCATCCACATAAATCTCACTCCAGCAGCTGCTGCTGTCGGGTGGGTGTGAGGCGGGAGGGGCAGGAAGCCCAGGGCCCCACACCAGCCAGTGGTCCCGGCCCCCGGCTGGGAGGCTCTTGGGAGCCCTGCTCTGTACTGCTCCCCTGGCTGTGCTGGGCGCTGGATAACTGTGCAATGAGCTCCCCGCATCCCCATGGAGATGGGGCTCTGTCTCCTACAAATTGGAGGAGGGTGCTCCTGAGCTAGTCCCAGTAGGGGAAGGAGCTACCTGAGACCTCTAGATCTTGAAGGTGGGGCAGGAGCAGGTGGGGGGAGGGGGGAACCCAGAGGAGAAGGAAACAACCCCAAGGAGTTTTAAGTACCTCTGAACAGGCCCTGGGGAGGGGGTTTGCTGGGATGAGGAAAAGGAGGCATCCCAGAACCCAGCAGCCTACAAGAGCCAGACCTGGAAGCCCTTAGGGCCCCTCCAGGCCCTTGTTCTTTTTTTATTTTTTTAAAAATATATTTTATTGAATTTTTACAGCGAGGAAGGGAGAGGGATAGAGAGTTAGAAACATTGATGGGAAATAAACATCTATCAGCTGCCTCCTGCACACCTCCTACTGGGGATGTGCCCGCAACCAAGGTACATGCCCTTGACCGGAATCGAACCTGGGACCCTTTAGTCCGAAGGCTGACGCTCTATCCACTGAGCCAAATTGGCTAGGGCCAGGCCCTTGTTCTTAAAATGTGGTCTCAGGGCCAGGGCATCAGCAGAGTCTGGAAGCTTGTCAGAAGCCTCAGGCCCTTTCCCAGACCTGCTAACTCAGAATCCGCCTACTAACAAGACCCTGTGGTTCATAAGCCCGAGAAGTGCCGAGTGCAGCAACGTCAAGGACCGAGGCCCCAAAAGGAGAGACTGCCCAGTTTCTCCAGTGAGTCAGCGGAAGCACTGAGCCAGGCGTCCAGCACTCCCGGCTGCCTCATCCTGGCCCTCCACTTAGGAAGCTGTCCTCCCTCCCTGGGTGTGTTTAGGACAGAAAGGACAGAAACTGGGGCAGAAGGGTCCTGTTGGGGGGCAGGGGCCTGGAATCCATTCCTGGCTCTGTTACTAGTGAAGGTGTAAGCTTAGCTCTGGACCCTTGTCCACCCCCCCAACCTCCCCCACCCCCTCACCCACCCCCCCACCCCCCCTCCCCGAACCTGGCTTCCCTGCAGTTCTCTGAGGTGGACTGGAGTGGGCAGTAACAAGCAATCACATTTTCTTTCCACACAGCTGCCTGGTGAGGCCGGCAGTCCAAGAAATCTCACTCCTGTTCTATTTATGGAGAAACTGAGGCCTGTTAGGTAGACAGTAGCCTAACCGAGACTGCCATCCCCTGCTGCCCTTCACAGTTCCCTCGACCCAGCCTCCCTCTCCAGTAGTTCTTTGCGCTGCTGTCAGTTATCAGAGGCCTGGCTCGGCTGACAGCCAGCGTGTCTGCTGCTGCTGCTTGGATGTCCACATTCCTGGGCTGTGACAGGGAACACACCCCGAGCCCAGGCTGGGGGCACCCAGAGGGGTTCCGCTTGGCTGCAACCCCTGGGGCCTGGCTGTCTGGAGAGTGTCAGGAAGCAAAGAACATTCCTTCTCACTGATGGGGGCAGGGGAGATGCTTCCAGAGGCTGATGTTGGTGGAAGTGTGCCTCCACACACAAGGCCGCAGAACAACCAACCCATTCTGTACCTGATGTTCTTGATGAGAAATGTGAACCCAGAGTCCAGGCAGAGCTCTCAGGAGCCACTTTCTTCTCCCAGCCACTTCCACCCTGTGCCTGGTTTGGCTTCTCCCTCCTCCAACACCCTGAAAACTCCTCCAACCCCAAACTATTCAGCTTTTTCTCATCTTCCCTCCTCCCAACACTTTAGTACATCAACTTCGTCCATCATCTAGCGATGGGGAAAATAAGGAGGAAACTGCAGGGTATCTCACAGGATTCCCTTTGGCAGGATGGGACCCAGCATAGTAACCTGTGTCCATCCCAGTAACAACTCTTTTTAAAGCTGTGGCAGGACAAAATGATTAACATACGGGTAACCAAAGACTTCTAAGCCCTGCCCACTAACAAGACTGCCTTTCTCCGTAAGTTCCTTCCCATCCTCACCCCTAAGGAGGGTCTTGCACTGCCAAGTAGAATCTTTTCCTTTGAAGAATGGAATTGGAGGGTATGCAGAGAAGAACAGGGTCAAAGGGAAACAGAGAAGGGGAAAGACTTGGCAAAAGTGATTTATTTTATTAAGACTGCAGGAGGGAGCTTTCACTACTACCCAAGATGTAGAACGCTAGAAACAGGTTTGCTCCCATCCTCATAAGAAAGGGCCAGGAAAACTGCAAACCAGATTTTATACTCATCAGCAATCTGAAGTTGGAGGACAATTAAGTAGTCTGAATCCGCAGGAGGGACAGGTACCTCCAAGAGAGATGAAACCAGAGGTTGGGTTACCTATGACAGAGCCCAAGAGGAAGAGGCACTGGCCGCCGTTCACACAGACAAGAAGAAAACAGCTAGGAGTTGAATACTCCCAACAGCCAAGTGTTGCCTAGCATGATAGTATAGAGCACCAGACTCAGTAGAGTTCTAACATACCTGTAGGTTCTCTTTCATGCACCTCTACGAGGTAGCCATGAGGAAGATGGGAAGAAGGTGAGAGACTATTGGGAGTCACCTTCAGGAGTTCAGATAAGCAGGAAGGTTCAGCAACTACTAAGGGAAAGGCACACAGTCCTGTCAGTCTGCCAAGACCCTTCTCTCATAGGAAACAAAACCCTTAAGCTACTTGGGCAGAGCATCATACCTTATTGTTCCCAAGCAAAATCCCACTGCTTGATGACAGAAGGATAAAAGAAAAATATCTCTACTCTGGTAGAGAACAAGAAACTGTCCCAGGCCTAACAGCCTGAACTAAGATGACTTAGTTCCCTCTTTCCACTGGAAGAGGGAAGTAAATCCCATCTGGTGCAAGGTGCACCACAGACAGAAGGCAGAATTGGCTTCCCTGGGAAAGAGGGGCAGGAATGCTGAAAAGTTCCCAGCTGTGAGGGCCAGGCACAGCGCTAGCCTAAGACCAAGGCTGGACCACAACAGAAAGAACATCTCCCGGCACCTTTGGTGAGTCTCACAAGCACTGAGTCATCAGCAACATCAATCTACTACTGAGGAGGAGCAAGAACGTGGACAGTGAGTCCTTCTGTGGAGAAGGAGTAAGAGGATGGTTAAAGCAAGAGAAGAAATTCCTGAGAAAAATCCCCCAGCATCCTAGTTCCAATCCTAAGCACAAGGCAACTCTAGAGGAACTTGAAACCTATGATGTAACTATGATAACAACAAAAACTCAGACCCAGTTGAACTCCCAATTCAATCCCACACACTAAAGATTTGACAGAGAACCTTGGCCTGCATCTCCTGGAAGGCCACAGTGCCTGCACACCTGGTGGCCAGTTTCAGACCATGTTGGAGCATTGCCTAACCACCTCACAAGCAACATACTCAGAGGGAAGACTAAGCAGGCACCAGAAACCTACTGAAGCAAATTTTGCTCCTTGTGGTCAGCCCCTGCAGAGCAACTCTTCTGCTATAGTCATGGCTGGTCCTCATAGCCAATCCATCCCACTGATGTGCCAACAGCAATCAAGGCTCAATCTAGGAGGGTATACAAAACCCACATGGGGGGTTACACCTGGAACTCCTGGTTCTGGTAATTAGGGAGGCTGTGCCACTGGGCCCTATAAGAAATCTACTACATAAGGCCAGCCTACCAAGACTGGGAGACATGGCATATCTACCTAATACATAAAAACAAACACAGAAAGGCAGCCAAAATAGGAAGACAAAAGAATAAGTACCAAATGAAAGAAATCTCCAGAAAAAGAACTAAGTGAAATGGAGGCAAGCAAACTACCAGATACAGAGCTCAAAACAGTAGTTATAAGGATGCTCAAGGAACTTAGAGAGAATTTCAACCACATAAAAAAGGACATGGAAACCATTTTAAAAAAACAGTCAGAAATAAAGAATACACTCAAAGGCATTAACAGTAGATTAAATAAAGCAGAGGATCAAATTAGTAATTTGGAAGATGAGGTAGCAGAAAACAATCAGAACAATAACAACAAAAAAGAATTTTTAAATGTTTAAAGGACTGCTAGGACAGTATAAAGTGTAATAATATCCAAATCATAGGGTTTCAGAAGGAGAAGAGAGAGAGAGCAAGGAATTGAACATTTATTTGAGAAAATAATGACTGAAAACTTCCCTAACCTGGTGAAGAAAATAGACACACACAAGTCCAGGAAGTACAGAGAGTTCCAAAGAAGATAACCCAAAGAGACTCACACCAAGACACATCATAATTAAAATAGCAAAGGTTAGAGACGAGAGAGAATCTTAAGAGCAGAAAGAGAAAGACAGTTAGTTACCTACAAGGGAGTTCCCATAAGACTCAGCTGATTTCTCAACAGAGACTTTGCAAGCCAGAAAGGATTGGTACAAAATAGTCAAAATAATAAAAAGCAAGGACTGCTCCGCAAAGCTATCATTTATTTGAAATTAAAAGACAGATAAAGTGCTTCCAAGAGAAGCAAAAGCTAAAGAAGCTCATCACCACCAAGCCAGTATTACAAGAAATGTTAAAGAGTTATCTTTAAGAAGAAGAAAAAAAAGTCAAAATATGAATAATAAAATGGCAATAATTACATATAAACAATTATTAGAAATTTAAATGGATTAAATGCTCCAATTAAAAGACATAAGGTGTTATGCTGTACACCTGAAACTAATACAAATAATACTGAATGTGAACTAATTTTAAAAAATTAAAAATTTAACAAATTATTTAAAAAGTCATAGTATGGGTGAATGAATAAGAAAAACAAGATCATTACATATGCTGCCTACAAGAGATTCACTTCAAATTGAAAGACACACATAGACTGAAAGTAAAGAGTCAGAAAAATATATTTTATGAAAATGAAAATAAAAGCTGAGGCAGCAATATCTATACCAGACAAAGGCTGTAACAAGAGACAAAGAAGGATCCAGCAATTTCACTTCTGGGTATTTATCCAAAGAAACCCTAAATTGAAAAGACATATGCACTCATATGTTCATTGCAGCATTATTTACAATAGCCAAGATATGGAAAAAACTTAAGTGTCCATCAATAGATAAATGGATAAGAAAGAAGTGGTGCATATACACAATAGAATATGACTCAGCCATAAAAAGAATGAAATCTTGCCACATGGATGGACCTAGAGGGTATTGTGCTCAGTGAAATAAGTCAGACAGAGAAAGCCAAAATGCCACATGATTTTACTTACATGTAGAATCTTAAGAGCAAAATAAAGAAATAAGCAGAATAGAAACAGACTTATGATATATTTTGATGGTTGCCAGATGGAAGGGATGTTGGGGAGGTGGGTGAAAAAAAGTGAAGGTATTAACAAGTACAAATTGGGCCCTGGCAAGGGTGGCTCAGTTAGTTGAGTATTGCTCATCCCATATACTGAGAGTCTTCCGGTTCAATGCCCAGGTTATGGGTTTGGTCTCTAGTCAGAGTGCATATGGGAGGCTACCAATTGATGTTTCTCTCACATTGATGTTTCTCTCTCTCTCCCTCCCTCTCTCCCTCCCTCCCTCCCTCCCTCCCTCCTTCCCTCCCTCCGTCCCTCCCTCCCTCTCTTCCTCTCTCCCTCTCTCTCTCTCTCTTTCTTTCTCTCTAAAATGTTTCTCTCTAATATGTTTTTATTGATTTTAGAGAGAAAATCAATAAAAACATATTTTTAAAAAATAAGTACACATTGGCAGTTACAGGATAGTCATAGGGATCTAAAGTATAGCATAGAAAATATAGTCATAATATTGCTATAGTCATAATAATAACTATGTATAGTGTCAGATGGGTGCTAGTTTTATTGGGGCAATCATTTCATAAGTTATCAATGTCTACTCACTGGGTTGCACATCTGAAACTAATATAATATTGTATGTCAATTGTATTGGAAAATAAAAATTGTATTAAAAAATATATAACCTCAATAATAATTATATGGTTAAAATATACCATTAAATGACATAATATTCTACATTAAACAATGGTATTTACCATTAAAAAGCCCACACATGAACCCACAGATTTAAGAAGTTAAGAGAAAATTAAGAAGAATAAATATAAAACAAAACAGAGACCCTAGATACATCATATTCAAAACTAAATATAAAGATAAAATCTTGAAGAACACCAAAAGGAGTAAATATAAATTATTTAGAGGCACAAAGATTAGAACTACAGCAGACTTCTTACATGAAACTATGCAAGCCAGAAGGCAATTAAGAAATACCTTTAAAGCACTGAAATAGAAAACAATAACTGCAAGAGCAAAATAAAGAAATAAGTCTTGATAGTAAAAAATATATTTCAAAAATAAAGTCAAAATAAAGACTTTTTCACACAAATAAAAGCTGAGAGACACTATTGCCAGAAGACCTGCGATATAAGAAATGTTCAAAGAAGTTCAAGTACAAGGAATATAATACCAGAAAAAAGTTCAGATAAACTCAAAGAAATGAGTACTTTGAAACATTTTTAAAATAAATGTAGACATTGCTCTAAAAATAATTGGCTGTCTACCACAAACATAATAATAATGGATTATGGGTTTGTGATATAAACAAAAGCAAAATGTATGATAATAATAGCACAAAGTATGGGCAAGAGGAATTGAAAGAATCCTATATAATAAAAGCCTAATATGCAAATTGTCCCCTTGGGTAGTTGTTAGACTGGGAGACCGGGAGTTTGCTCGCTATGATGTGCGCTGACCACCAGGGGTGTCACAGAACATGGTGGGCATTGGCGATGCAGTGCTGGCAGCGGGCAGCAGTGGAAGCACTGCCAACCCCAATTGGCCCTGATAAGAGCAGGACCGTGGCAGGATGGTGGGGCAGGTGAGTGAGTGGTGCCAGGCCAAGGCAGGTGTGAGCAGGGGCTGATTGCCCTGCCAATTGCCCCGCAGATGGCGACCAGTGATGGCAGCAGGAGGGCAGGGCCGCCACCCAGCTTCCAAGTGCTGAGAAAGCCGGGTGGGGGGCCTGGCCCTGATCAATTGCCCCGTAGGCGGGATGGTGGAGCAGGTGAGGGGGCAGCACCAGGCCAAGGTGAGGTGTCAGGTGAGACCGTGGAGCGGCAGGGCGGCAAGGCTGCGAGGCTGGGGGCATGAGCTGGGGCCCAATCTCTGCAGGTCACCCCAAGGGACCCCACCATTCATGAATTCATGCACTGGGCCTCTAGTACCATTATAAAGTTCTTACACCTTAGGCAAAATTGTATAATATTATTTGAGGGTAGGCTGTAAAAAATTAAAGTGCATATTTTTAAAATATAGGAAAACCACTAAAGGTTTTCATTTTAAAAACAAGTGTAATAATAATAATAGAATCAAAATTGAATTTTAAAAAACACTAAATCCAAATGGAGGCAGAAAAAGGAGAAGTGAAACAAAGAAAAGATGGGACAAACAGAAAACTACTAACAAGATGGTAGATTTAAATTCAATGATATCATTATATACCAGAGGCCTGGTGCATAAATTCGTGCACAGGTGGGGTTCCTTGGCCTGGTTGGCAGTCAAGGCCTATCAGGGGGCTGGCAGGCTGTGGGGAGGGACCTAGGGAGGTTGGCTGGCTGCAGGAGGTTGGCTGTGGGAGCACACTGACCACCAGGGGGCAGCTCCTGCATCTGGCCCCTGGTGGTCAGTGTGTGTCATAGTGACTGGTTGACCAGTCTTTCTGGTCATTCAGTTGTAATAGTTGCTTAGGCTTTTATATCTAATCTAATAAAAGTAATATGCAAATTGACCCTCACTCCGTTACACCACAAGCCATGCCCACAAGCCACGCCCATCAACCAATCAGGAGAAAATATGCAAATTAACTCAACTAAGATGACGTGGGCCATGGAGCTGGAATTGCCCTGGGAAATGGAGAAAGCCAGGGCCCTGGGGGCCCTGAGCTCTACTCAAGGCTACAAAGTTTCAATTATAGAAGATAAACAAACCCCAGATACCTGCCGGGGTGGGACCTTGGGTTGCCAGGGACAATCCAGGCTTCAAGCAGGGGACCAAGGCAACAAAGTTTCAATTATAGAAGTTAAATAAATCCCAGATACCTGCTTTCAGTCAGGCATCCCAGTAGGGACCCAAACTCTGAAGGGGCTGTGGGCAGCCTGAAACGGCCATCAGCCCCTCACCCAGGCTGGCCAGGAATGCCAGCAGGTGGACATCCCCCAAGGGGTCCCAGACTGCGAGAGGGCACAGGCTGGGCTGAGGGACCCCCCTGAGTGCACAAATTTTTGTGCACTTGGCCTCTAGTATATAGATAATACTAGAGGCCCAGTGTATGACATTCATGCACTGGAGGAGGGGCAGTTCTTCAGCCCAGCCTGTGCCTTCTCGCAGTCCGGGATCCCTTGGGGGATGTCTACCTGCTGGTTTAGGCCCACTCCTGCTCTGTGAGCCCAGCTTCTGGCCAAGTGGCACTCCCCCTGTGGGAGCACACTGACCACCAGGGGGCAGCTCCTGTATGAGCATCAGTACACATCATAGCAACTGGTATTTTCCACCATTTGGTCAATTTGCACATTAGCCTTTTATTATATAGGATATTACATTAAATATTGATGCTATTTATATACCAATTAGAAGACAGAAATTATAAGATTGCATTTAAAAAGCAAGACAATAACACATTGTCTATAAGAAACTCATTCTAAATGTAAAGTTATTGACAGGTTAAAAGAAAAAAGATGGAAAAGAGTATACCATGAAAGCATTAATCAAAAGAAAGATGGAGTAGTCATATTAATATCAGACAAAACAGATTTCTGATGAAGGCAATAATCTGCAGCAATAATCTTCATGACTCTCACAACATAATGTTGAGCAAAAGAAGCCAGGCACAGACATGTATATACTGATGATTCCATTCTTGTAAGATACAAAAGCAGGCAAAACTATGTTGTTAGAAACCAAGTTAGTAATTAACTTTTGGCAAGGGATGGTAATGACTGTCAGGAGCACAAGCTGGATTTCAAGGTACTGACAATCTTTTCTTTCTTGGTCTGAGTTCTGCTTACATGGAGAGGTTCAGTTTGTGAAAATTTATTGAATCACCATGCTTGAAAAGTACAGTGTCCTGCATTATATAATACTGAAGAAAAAGGGTTTTTTGTTTTTTTTTTAAAGAAATAGCATTAAAATACACAACAATAGCATGTAACCCAGGAGTGGAAAGTACATATATTCTACGGTACTTTTATTATTCAAAAAGAGGGTAAACATATTAACTACATTGAGTTTTGATAAATTCAGGATGATCTTTTAATTTCTAAAGAAATCACTAAAAAGATAAAAATAGAGTATATATTTTTCAGACTAATAGAGGGGGAAATAAAATGGAACCAAATAATTTGAATAAAGGGGAGAAAGACAAAAATAATGAAATAAACAGTTCAAATAAATGATATAAATTCAATATATCTGTGTTTAAATTAAGTATAAATAGAGTAAATGATATAGTTCAAGCACAGAGATTTTCTGTTCACCAAAAGGCATTTTAAAGAGTGAAGGCAGGTGTCATTAAACTGTATATAGAGAACCTCAAAGATTCCACCAAAAAATTACTAGAACTGATAAATGAATTAAGTAAAGTAACAGGACACAAAATAAATGTCCAGAATCAGTTGCATTTTTATACACCAATAATGAAATATCAGAAAGGGGAACTAAGAAAACAATCCCATTTACAACTGCATAAAAAAAAAAACACCTAGAAATAAATTTAACCAAGGATATAAAAGACCTGTACTCAAAAAATTATAAGACACTGAAGAAAGAAACAGAAGAAGATACAAATAAGTGGAAGCATATACAGTGTTCATGGATAGGAAGAATTAACATAATTAAAATATCCATACTATTGCCCTGGCGGGTAGTTCAGTTAGTTGGAGCATCGTCCTGTGTACCAAAAGGTTGTGGGTTAGATTCCAGATCAGGTTACACACCTAGGTTGCTAGTTTAATCCCTGGGTGGGGTGCGTACGAGAGGCAGCCAATCAATGTCTGTCTGTCTGTCTGTCTCTCTGTGTCTCTCTCTCTCTTTCTCTCTCCCTCTCCCTCCCTCCCTCCTTCCCTCCCTCCCTCTCTAATGAATAAATATACCCTCAGATGAGTATAAAAAATTAAAATGTCCATACTACCCATAGTAATCAATACAGCATGGTACTGGCATAAAAACAGACATATAGATCAATGGAACAGAATAGAGAGCCCAGAAATAAAACCATGCCTTATGGTCAATTCATTTTTGACAAAGGAGGCATGAATATACAATGGGGTAAAGATAGTCTATTCAATAAATGGTGTTGGGAAAATAGGACAAAAATGCAAAAGAAAAGAAACTAGGTCACCTTCTTACACCATACATTAAAATAAACTAAAAGTGGATTTAAAATGTGGGGTGCAGTGGTTGAGCATCAATCCATGAACCAGGAGGTCACCAGGGTACATGCGGAGTTACAGCTCAATCCCCAGTAGGGAACGTGCAAGAGGCAGCCAATCGATGCATCTTTCTTTTTGGTGGATCCACTATTTAGTCTATACAACATCAGGCAACATTATCTAAAGATGGAGATTTGAGGAGGTATTATTCTCAGTTGGGGTGTCCTAAGGGAGACTGCATAGACCCCTTGTGCTATAGCTGTACATCTCCACTTCTCATTTCCATACAAGCATGCACATGCAACCATTTCCCCAGCATTCTCACACCACTGAGTTCACTCACAGAGCTGTGTAGAGCACATAGATATGGAGGAGACAGGAAGAATCAGTGAAAAGAGCACCAGGTGTGGAATCAGGGGCTTTGGTTTGGCCGCTTCATGAGCTGTGGATGTCAAGAATTGGTTTTTCAGTAGGTAAAATGGTGCGAACTTACCTCCTAGGACTATTGTGGGAATAAGGAGAAACGGAGTGTGAGACCTCTCTATAAGCTTTACAGCACTGTGCACATGGAGGAATTATTCCTATCAGAGGCCTGGTATTTGTGAGGCAAATGTGATAACCACTACACTACGGAAACCGCTGAGGCCTGGTGTTTGTAAGATGCCCCAGGGAAAGTTGCCAAAGATAAGCTTCCCAATAAAACTGTGGCACATCACAAGAAAGCATTCAAGATATCAAAGAAGACTTGATATTGAAAACAGGTTCTGTGGTCCAGCAGCACCAGCATTTTCTGGGATCTTGTTAAAAATGCAAAACTCAATTCCCAGCTCAGAATTGAATCCAAATCTATTGAATTGGAATCTGCATTTTAACAAAATGCCCTGGTGGTGTGAATGCACAGTGAAGCCGGAGGCTCATCGGTCCTGTCAGTGGGGTCAGGGCCTGCCTCTTTTCCCTCACTTGCCCGTGGAGCAGCTCAGCTGCCTCCATTTTAGATTTTGGACTCTTATCAAGATCTACTCTGGGGAGAAAGTGAGCATGAATTACCCTGTTCTTATTCCTTTAACAAGGTATCTGTACTTTCCTTCTTGAGCTGGAAAATTATTATAACTATGACCATAATAATTCTAAAGAAATAAGAAATGGTAGAATCATGCTAGAAAAGCATGATAATGAATTTCTGAAGTTGATTATCTAAAATGATTCAATTAACAATAACAACATCCTATTGCTTAATTGATTTGCACCATGTTAATCCGGAAAAAAGTTGTC